>PVIU01002377.1:0-174483 GCA_004026605.1 Ondatra zibethicus | reverse complement strand
CTACATTATTGGAGTCATTTTAGGACTGGCAAGATACTTGGCTCTAGAGGAGATCCCAGGTGTCCACAGGGATGTCCCCAGCTAGGTCCTTGGGCAGCAGAGGAGAGGGTGCCGGAACTATCATTGTCCCATAGTCACACTGATGAATATCTTGATCACATCCATAGAAATTTCGTCCGATGGATGGAGATAGAGACAGTCTCAGACCCTCATTCACACCAGAGCAATGGAGTGAGCTCCCAAGGTCCAGTCAAAGAGCAGAAGAATCTTCATCCGGCGAAGGATTGAGATATAGACAGAGACCCACGTTGGAACACTGGACTGAGCTCCCAAGGCCCAGTTGAAGAGCAGAAGGAGGGAGAAGATGAACACAGAAGTCAGAACCGCAAGGGATTCGTCCATCCATTGAGATGGTGTGCCCGATCTAGTGGGAGCTCACCAAGGCCAGCTGGACTGGGACTGAACGAGCATGTGATCAAAGCAGACTCTCTGAATATGACTGACAATGGGGACTGACTGAGAAGCCAATGATAATGGCACTGGGATTTGATTCTACTGCATGTACTGGCTTTTTGGGATCCTGGTCAGTTTGGATTCACACCTTCCTAGGCCTGGATGGAGGCGAGAGGGCCTTGGGCTTCCCACAGGGCAGGGTAACCTGCCCTCACTTAGGACTGGAGGGGAAAAGGGGAGGGGGAGTGGGGAAGCGGGAGGGAAATGGGAGGAGCGGAGGAGGTGGAAATTTTGAATGGTACTATTTATAATGCAATAATAAAAAATTAAATGTGGGAAAAAAAAAGAGGAGGCACGCCTATAATCCCAGCACTCAAGAGGCAGAGGCAGGCAGATCTCCATGAGTTCAAGGTCAGCCTGGTCTACAGAGCAAGTGCCAGGAGAGGCTCCAAAGCTACAGGGAAGTCCTGTCTCAAAAAAAAAAGAAAAAAAAAAACATCAAACAAAACAAAAAAAGAGAGAGAGGATATAAAAAGATGGCTCAGTAGTTTAGAACATTTTGCTCTTTCGGAGGGCCTGGGTTTGATTCCCAGTACTTGTTTGGTGACTCATAACCACCTTTAGCTCTAGTTCCAAAAGATTCAATACCATACTGTCTTCAGGCCACTATCAGAATTCTTCCAACCTTTAATTGGCAAAACACTATTTTATGATGTATTTCTTCATTTAAAATACCTGAAATATTTTTGATGCTGGCTTTTCCCTTCTCTGAGCACTTTCTAAAGTTTATATTAAAGGTTATATTAAAGGTAATAATTTCCTATTGTCATCTAAGATCTTTCACTGTTGACCAGGTGTTTTCAGCATCTGTTGTATAGAGTTTTAGTATAGCTATTCCTGTTTCTTCCTGTCAAGTAAAACGTTAACCCTTTTATTATTCTTTAAAAATAATTTTAATTAACTAATTTACTTGTATGGGTGTTTTACCAGCATATATACTATGCACATATGTGCAGTGCGTTAATACCAGAAAAGGATATCAGATTCCTTGGGACAGGAGTTACAAGTGGTTGTAAGTCTCTATGTGGGTGCTGGGAATCAAACCCAGGTCTTCTAGATGAACAGCCTAAGCTCTTAACCACTCAACCATCTGTCTAATGCTCCACATATTTTTGTTATTCTTTCAAAAGGCAAATAACTTGAGCAGAAAGATCACTTTAACTATTTTAATACTTACCATAAGTGTAAAATCCAAATTTTAAGAATTATGGATATCTTTTATTCACAACTAGACACAGATTACAGTAGGTCCAACATTTACCTATGGTTCTTTGGAATCTCTTTATGTGTTTTCTTCTGTGATTATAATGTCTAAGGTATCACCCTTATATATTGCTATGCTAAATATAAAATGCTATATGCAGAAAAACATATTGGAGTTATGAGTTAAAACCATCACTACCTTTGTAGATTCGTGTATGAGTCTGTATTTGTATCTATATGTGTATGTGAGCATGTGTATGTGTGTGTTAGAAAATTGCTCAGCTATTCTAGGACATTCTATATCAATACAAGACACAAGGAAGAGGACATATTAAAATTTTAACAATGTCTGTTTTCTGATTCGTGGTTACCTATAACTTGCCTTTTCTATCATTTTCCCCGTATGATCTTCCACAGAAATTTCATATGAATCAAGCCAGAGTTGTAAAATTATAACCTGTGAAGTTCATCAACTTGTACTTTTCCTTACAAATATATAAAGAATGATTAAATCTGAACATCTTTTGAGGATTCTATTACTTCTATTTAGTGATGGTCATGATATTGTTGGTTTTGAAACAAGAAAAGGACATGAGTTTTACTTAAGTCTAGCATTAAAAGGAGACTTCCAGACTACTTGAAAGGTATTTTATGCAAACTCTTAGGCTGAAAATGAAGCTGATTCTATTGCTATTAATATGACCATTCTTGAATAATTGGTTACTTTAATAGCTTAAATAGAAACTCAGAAAAGACATAATAGGTCTGATGTAATGAGCACTAGTTCCATCATGTTAGTTAATATGAAGCTGTTTAATCTCTACCACATAATAAAAACATAAATTGTTTATGTAAGTCTTACTTTCAGACTGTCTTAGTTAGTGTTCCTGTATCTGTGAAGAGACATCCTGGCCATGGCAACTTTTATGAAGGAAAGTAATTAATTGGATGTTTACTCCATTATCATCATCACAGGACCTGGTGGCATGGAGGTAGACATGGTGCTGGAGAAGGATCTGAGAATTCTATATTGTGCATGCAACAGGAAGTGAAACTGTACTACTGGGTGTGGCCTGAGCACATGTGAGACCTCAAAGACCACCTCCACAGTGACACACTTCCTTCAATAGGACCAGGCATAGTATAACAAGGACAAGCCTTCAAATATTTTCACTCCCTTTGGGGGGCATTCTCTTTTACACTACCACACAGACTCATAGCATTATTCTGAAGATGAAATGGGACACAATGTGTATGGGATACTTTATGTAATAGTAGGGATTTCCCTTGATTTTTAAAAATGAGGCAAGTAATATTAAGGGTTATGTAGACATGGTCTGCCGCTGTGAACAGGAGGAAACAAGCAACAGCATAATGCAAACTTAAATGCAAGTGGATTTTAATGTACTGATTTAGAATCCACCACAGCACTCAGGGTACACTCTGGAGATTAGTTAATTATACATTCCTCTCAAATTATTATGTACTGTAATTCCACTTTGATCAGATAAAGTCTCAGAGCCAGTGACTGATGCATTTTACCTGCAAAAGACCTAAGTTTATTCTCTGGAAAGGCGTGAGCCAGGGCATGAACTGAATCCAGAAGACACATGCTGAAGACAGCTACCATGGGTAAAGAACAGCCTTTCTGATTAGCCATTTCCCCTCTTAACAAGTCTAACAGTAGGATAATAGAAGATATTTCTGAGTGAAATGTATTTTTAGCTTTTTGAAGAACCTCCAAACAGACTTCCATAGTTACTAGACCAGTTTGTAATTCTATTAATGGGGAATACATGTTTTCCTTTCTCTACATCTATACAAGCATACATACTCATTTGGTTTGGGGGTCTTTGCAATTCTGGCTGAGGAGACACAATATCTCAAATTACTTTTAATTTGTATTATTCCCACAGCTAAGGATATTGAAAATGTCTACAAGTGTTTCTTTGTTGTTTGTATTTCACTTTTTTGATAATTCTCTATTTACTACAAACTCCATGTTTGTTTTTTTGAGGTTTAATTTTTGAGTTCAATATTCATTAGATATTAACTCTTTGTCAGTTGTATAGCTGGTAAAATTCTACCTTCCCCACTCATTGAGCAGGGTGCATCTTCACTCAAGTGATAGAATCCTTTGCTGTACAACCCCTTTTTAATTTCATGGGTATACGTTTATTAAGTTTTGGTCTTAATTCCTGCACTACTGGTAAACTGTTGAGAAAGTCCTTTCTTGTGCCAATGAATTCAAACCTATTCCCCTTTTTTTTATCCTCTATCAAATTTGGAGAACCAAGAATTATGTTGAGGTCTACCATACACTTGGAGTTGAGTTAATTCAGGCTGAAATATAAGGGTCAAGTTTCCTTCTTCTCCATGTAGGTTATCCACTTAGACAGCACTGTTTACTTAAGATACTGTCTTATCCTCATTGGGCATTGTTATCCTCTTGATCTAAAAATAAGGTGGCTAGAAGTGTGTGCATTTCTATGAGGGTCCTCAATTCTTTTCTATTGATCAATGGGACTGTTTTTGTTGCAGTGTCATGATGCTCTATTTGCAGCTCTGCAATATAACTTGAGTTCTGGGAGACTGATACCTCCAGCAGTGTTTTTATTGGTTTGATTTCTTTCACTATCCTGGGTTATTTCCATTTCCGTGAAGCAGAACTTTTCCAGATTTATAGTGATAATGACAATAAGTAACAAAATATGTTTCATAATTTAATCGATAACTTTTAATTATTTACTATGTTAAATCAATTCATTTTTGTAAGAATTGTCTTAGATAGGTATTATAATCCCTATTTTAAAAATGAAAAATACACGATGTTAATAATTTTTTAAAGCACACATGGCTACTCATTTCTAAAAACATGAATAAAACTTGGGCTTGTTTTATCTACAGGTATATATTCTCAATCATTATAATATACTCACTTCATCTAATGACATATGTATATTTCCCAGGTGCATCCATTATATACCCCTACAGTGAAACTTGCAGCATTGTGATAATGAGATGGCTCCCAGAACTGGAAATAATGTTTCTTAAAATCTGTAAATACTGCTAAATATAATTAGTCATGAATGAGTATACATTTGAGGAAAGACATACAAAAGCTGAAGGCCCAAGAACTGGCATAAACTTTCTAAAGAAGTGTAGAGCTAAATAAAAAAATTAAGAAAATATTTTAAAAGTGATTTCCAAATTTAACGTCTGAAGTGAAATGTTGAATATAGACAAGAGATTTGTCTTTAAATGGATTAACATTAAAGGCTTATAAAAAGAAAACCTTGTTCTGGATGAGAATAAATGAACTAAAGATGAGTCAGTAATACACAATGAGAATAAGAATGTTCTAGACTGAGTAACTTTCAGCAAGTATGATGGCTCCTGTGTTCTGAAATAGATGTATGGGCTCAACTAAGTACACCAAAAGTCAGACATGGTGCTGGCACCAATTAATGCGTGGGGTTATCATACAAAATTCAGACATAATGTTGGCATGAATAAGTGTGTGATGTCATCAAAAGTCAGACATTGCTGTAGAGAATCGTGGCAAAAGGGATAGGGTTGTCAAAGCAGCCAGGCTTTCTAATTTTTCACGTGTTCTTTTCTGCTACAGGTCCCAGATCCTAACTTCTTCCTAAGTCACTACACAGCTGAGAGGGCCTCAAACATGGTGATCCTCTTTGTATTCCTTACATGATTTATTATAGAAGATGTAGAAATACAAATGTATGAGATATACAAATCCCTCTTAGTCTCTTTGAAATGCAAGTCTCCAAAACTTCTAGGCAATTTGAAAACAAGGAGTGATATTTCCTGAGCTTGGGCATGCAATCTTCCGGAAGTGTAACTCACCAGAGAAGAAAGTATCTCTATCCTATCTTCCCTTCGTTATGGTTTAGAAAGAGCCTTACTTTAGCTGGTGGTTTTAAGTCTGAAAATTTCTCAATCAAGAAGAGAAAGGCTATTGCTTTTTAATAAGAAGAATAACTAAGAATATACTTTTATGATTCCACTCTTTTATTAAGTCTTATAAATGGCCTTACCCCTCCAAACTCATCCTGGCTCTAAACTTAGCTTACATTTCAACAGACTTGGGCTTCTCTTTCCTTACTGGAATTACCTTTTATTCAGCCCTCCTCAGCATTGAAATTGAACTTTCCTCAATGAAATTTAACAGTCATAGGTTCAAGACATTCTCTTCTTTAAAATGTATTTATCAATTTACTTTGATTTTTAGGCATAAGAGTTGACACTGATCAAAATAGACACATCACAATTATTTAGCATGGAGGAACAGAATAAGCATTTCTGATAATGCTAGGAGCAGGAAAAAGGAAATAAGCAAGAAGGTGGTAGGAGAGGAACAATAAAATGAACTACCAATTTTGAAGAACTCACTAAGCTGCAGTGTGGAAAATGGATCATGAATGTGGGTGTGATGCATTCTTAATGATCATGTAGCATCAGCAGGGAAGAATTTTTCCATAGGAAGCAGTGTTGAAGAGGGGAAAATATCCACAAAGCTGCATCATAATGTCAGCAAAACTTAAGGAGCTGAGATTGAATGAGCATGTTTTCTGATTTAAACATGACATTTACTAAGGGGGGACACTTAAAATGGTAAAATGTGGGGACAAAATCATCAAAAGTGGTAAGTTGGAAATGCCTTTTGGCATATATAGGATTTGTTATGTCAATTTGGATATACCAATCTGAAGTTCAGTATAAGGGTGTGAACTAAAAGTGTCATTTTAATTATCGCTTCTAAACATGATAAAATAGTAGACACATGAGAGATATTTTATATGGAAAAAAGTCCTATAGTAAAGGTTTCTATCAAATAAATCATAAGGAATGAATAAAAATTATGTAAGAATATTTTGAGAACTTCAATATTTCAGAGATTGCAGCAAGAGCATATTCTGTAAGGCAGTGAATGTCTGTGCTGATTTCACTAAAAACTAAACAACATCAAATACCTACCTTCCTTTGACTTGACACTAGAGGGGTTCTTGATTATCTGAGGACAATGAAGCTCGTACAAATCTCCTTGAAGTGGATTAGGAAGGATTCAGGAAAAGAATACTAGTGGCAGTTAAAGAAATATAAATTCAAAGCCTGATAGTAAAGAAGAAATCAGGCTAGTAGATTGAAAAAATGTTTGATTTAAGTAAGATTATCAAAGATTGAAGAGATTTGAGCATGTTTATATGTCAGTGGGGCTGTTTAAAAAGAAAGAAAAAAGTTTAATATGTCAAAGGAAAAATAATCAATAACACAAAGAGCCTTTGGCTGACTGCATTTCCTAAACACCTGCTTCTCTTGCAATCACTTTCCCACTCTCTGTTTTTGAAAGCTTACTCAAATGTATGGAATTTAGACAGTTATACTTCAAGAAAGCTAGAATAAATAATAGAAATTATCAGAGCTTACTGAATAACATTGATTTCAAGTTGAATGAATGAAAACTTAAAACATTCAATTGACTTGACTTCTGATTTCATAATATTTATATGGAACATAAATGAAACTGTAATTATCATGTAACACATGATATATTTGGAAGAAATAAGTTGCATTGGAAATATTTAATTTTAAAAAGGTAGATAACTGTAAAACATCCTTGAATAAGAATTTGAAGTTTTGAAGAAGTCAGCAGATGAAATTATGACATACTAAAAGTTATAAATTAACTGTAAGGACACTGAATGAGTAAGTATAATAAAATTAGCAAGCCAAATATTTGTATGTGAAATGACAGTGTCAAATGTACATAGGCATTGATAAAAGACACGTCAGTTTGCATTATGGACTAAACATTTTAGGTAGAATCATCCCAGCTTACTGAAACAAACACCTATGTTAAGTTTTAGTTAATTTCTTGTAACTGTGGTCAGTTTAATTCAATGAAGCATTGTATTTCAGAGACTTGATTAAACTGCGTGAAAGAAAGATGGGGAGTGAAGCAGAAAAACAGAGAGGTGCAGACTTTGTGGCTGATGGACAATGGAGCCAAATGTCCATTGTTTTTAGAAACTTCTAACTACAGTGAAGTGGAAGGACAAGGAGAAGGACACCATCAAAGAGAGATTCTGGAAAAGTCTCAGACTGGCCTGGTCAATGCTAACACTATGTTATTTAAAAAGAAAGATTAAGGTGCTCACAATGGCTCACACCTTTAATCCCAGCACATGGAGGCAGAGGCAGGTCAGTGTGGGCTTCGTCAGGCTTTCCAGGACAAACAGGGCTATGTATGGAGAAACAGTCATAACTAAAAACACAAAGGCAGGCAGTAAGTTAACAGCATCATAAAAATAATTGCCCCAAATGAGAAAACAACAAATACTGTGTAGAGAAACCGCACAGTCAACTGTGGCTATGTGGAAGAATGGGCTAGCGAAGGAGAAAACTGTGCATGATGTGCTGCACCTTCCCATCAAGAATGGGGAAATAATGCTACTGGTTAAGGAAAGCGTGACCCCTGAAAACAGGGAGAAATTCATGACATGATCTGTACAGAAGAATTTTAATTGCATAAGGAGATGTTAACTTCTTTGAAAAAAAATTTTAAAAATTCCAAAGAATTATCCTTATAATAAATTATTCATTAGACATGGAAAGCCAGGAAGCAAGAAATATTGTCTAAGAAATATCTCTCAGAAATATTGAAAAATACACATAAAATAAAGCAATATAAGGAAAAAATGTGTGATTACTTTATGTGTATGAGTGTTTATGTGCTTGTTGGGTACCCACAGAGATCAGAAGAGGGCATGTGATTCCCGGGAACTGGAGTGACAACAGATTCCTAGACAACATGTGAGCGCTGGGAAAAATGGGCCCTGGGAGAACAGCCGGTGCTCTTAACTTCTGAGCCATCTCTCCAGTTCTGGGGTAGTATTTTCAGCTCTATAAATAAAATAATCTTATTATATCCTCCTCCTTATTATATCTCCCTCAGTGATTATTAGAAGAGATTATAGTTTTACCTATCCCTTTCTCAGATCTGTGCACACTAATGACAATTCTGTACTACTTTAAATGGTCTTTCTGGGTTGATGTTTAGTGGTTTGCATTTAAAAATACTGAGGCATATAAGCTGATTCGACTTTTACTAGATCAGCACAGACCAATAAAGAAGGTTCAGAAGGTTCTCTTTGCTTATAAAAGCAGTTTCGTGGATTATAGAACATCAAGAAAAACAGAAAAGGAAGATCATTGGCAAAATAAACATTGATAGAAGAAGATATGCAACACTTGCTAACTCAAGTGGCTAAAATACATTTTGCTTACATAGCGCAGAGGAGATAAATACCAAAAAGATTTTAAAGACACAACTAGAGAAGCATAAAGTAATGGTATACTAGTTTCTGCTAAAATAAATTTTGCTATCTGAAAACTGTTCAGTTCCTCTCAATTATCAAAAAGGTGGGGGATACAGGCCATATTTTCTGGAATATTTAAGACACAGAATATAAAAATTTATAAAATATTCACATAAAGATAATGTTTTAAAATATGTTCTTATTTTTATAATACTCCTTAAAGCTAGTGAGAAAAAATTACTCATGTGACTGCATAGACATTTGTTTCTTTACACTGGAAGTAATATGTTTAAAAATAACTTATTATTTATGATTGAATTTCATTTATTTTACTTAACTGTGTTGTGGGGGTTTTGTTTACATTTATTTATTTATTATTTGTTTGTTTGCCTGTATTGATGTAAGGATATCTCATGTTTACAGTGGCCATGGAAATCAGAAGAGGGTGTTGGAAATATCCTGAAAATGGTGTTTGAGATGTTGTGAAGGACAATGAGTTTCAGTCCCATTACCCATAATTTCATATTTCTTTGTAATTGATGTTTTCAGCTTTAAAAATATCTTTGCTTTGAATATACATTTGAAATTGTAATGCTATTCATTTTGTATACTATCAAATACTTACAAATTAAAAGTTAGCAAGCACCTTTTACTCGCTGGTTTTAATCTTACAACTCTCTCACACTGTTTAGAAATGACAAGACAATGTCCTTCCCAGATCAATATTTAATAATAAGATTTAGAAATAACTTTTAGAATATGATTCCTATAGAATAAAAGCTTATATTTATTAATTAAATTGAAATGCTGTTACAGAAGTTTGTTTTCAATGCTACGCACACATGGGTAGAAAGAAAACTCAAACTTATTTTAATGTTTTATTACTTAGAATATTAAAAATGTTGACCTCCCTCAGAATGACTAGGATCAATAAAACAAGTGACAGCTTGTGCTGTCAAGGATTTGGAATAAAGGGAAAACTCAACCATTGTTGGTTGCAGACTGTAAATAAACAGCCAATATAGAAACCAGTTTGGTAGTTCCTCAGGAATACGAGAATTGATTTATCTCAAGATCTCATATTCCGAAAGGATAATTCATCCTCCCAGGACACTGCCTCGATCATCTTCATTGCTGCTTTATTAATAATGGCAGGAAATTGCAAACAACCTAGATCCCCCTCAACAGAATAATGGATGATGAAAATGTGGTGCTTCATCTTTTCTATTCCCATCCCTACCCTCTCCCAGTCTACCCACAAAATCTGTTCTATGAGAGAGGACTGCAGAAGTGGACTGGAATTGGAGGCCTTTAGAGGAATGATGTGGAAACCTAGTACAGCGAACACTCTCTAGAACTGATGAGAATGACCTTAGTGAAGACTCCTAGATAGAATCTCAGAGTTACCCTAGTGAACATTCCTAGTTTTGGGCATATGGAGTCTGAACCAGCCATATTTTATAACCAGGCAAGGTTTCCAACAATGGGACTGGAACAACAATCCAGTCACAGAACCTTCAATGTACAACCTGACCTGCCTGTGACATGTGCTGTGATACTGGTGTTATAGAACTTGTGGGAGTGGCCAACCAGTGATTGGTGCAACTTGAGCCCCACCCCAATGGAGAAAGCCTATCCTGACACTGCATGAATGGTCACGAACCAGAGGCTAGACAGTCAAGAGACACAGGGTGAAACCAAACAAAACTGGAAAAATGAAATGATCATTAATGGTATTCTGCTGTACTCATAGATCAGTACCTACCGAAATTTTCATCCAACAACTGACAGCAGCAGATGCTGAGACCTACAGTCAAACACCAAGCAGATGCAGGGGATTTCCACAGAAAAGGGGGAGGAAGGATTGTAGGATCCAGAGGGCTTGACGATACTATGAGAACACAGCCCACAGAATCAAGCAATCATGGCTCATAGGAGATCATGGAGACTTAAAGGACAGTCACAGATCCGGTATGGATCTGGACTAGGTCCTCTGCATATAAGCTATGCTTATAACTGGGTGTCCTTGAGGGACTTCTACTGGTGGGACTGAGGTGTGTCTCTGACTCTTTTGTTTGCTCTTGCTTCATCCAGCCTTGATATGAAGGTTTGTTTAAGCCTTGTCTTATTGTAACATGCTATGCCATGATCTCCCTGTGAGGGCCTGCTCCTTTTTCTGAAGGGAAACAGAGTAGGAGTGGATCAGGGCAAGAGGGAAGCTATGTGTGAGAGAGCTGGGAAGAGTGGAAAGAGGGGAAATGAGGTAGGGTTGTAATGTGTGAGAGAAGAATAGAAGAGAAAAAAAAGAATGAAAATGTGCTCGATTTACACAACAGATTATTACTCAGCTGTTAAAATAGCAGTCCTGAAATTCACAGGTAAATGCATAGGACTAGAAAAACTTGTCCTGATTGATATATCCCAGACCCTGAAACAAATATGGTAATTATTTGCTTACATGTGGATTTTAATGGTTTAAATTAAGCTACAATTTGTAGACCCACAGAGGTTAGGAATAGAGTAAGGGACTAGAGAATACAGGTAGATCTTGATAGAAAAGACAAATAGGATAGTTGTGGATGAATAGGTAGACTGGAAAGAGAAAACGGTGTACAGAGTAGGAAGAGAGAGGGAGAGAATATGGGGGAGAAACAACTAAAATTAAGCGTAATGTAGCTGCTTTCTCAATATATACATTTATCAAGGCGAGCTAAATAAACTCACCAAATAACTGGGGAGTCCAACTGTACATCTATTATATCCAAATGAAGCTTCCAGTCCTGGGATCAAGCTTCAGCTAATTGAGTGGATGGCCAAAGGAATCCCATGGATATCCCCAAACAACCCAGGCTATTGCCAATGCTATAGGTTTTTCTCAACCAAGGCTCCATTACCGAAGACAACACCTATAAAACTCAATGAGCAAGAAGAAGTCCAGTTACGGCCTACATAGAATCTTTACCCCTATGTCTTATCATTCTTGGTATAGAAAGTTACTCTGTAGGCTACCAAAAGGGAAACACAAACATCCTTTAATTTACAAAGGTGTCCTGCCTGCAAAATATGCTAAGACAATGGTGGTACAAAGAGACAGAAAGGGAGTGGATCTAGATTCTGGGGTGGAATTGACTGGGATGCGAGAAAAATGGGAAATTTTATCCAAGATACAGTATATGAGAATAAAATCAGTGAAAGAAAAAAAAAAGAAATGTAACTTTCCCTTTCATACTACCTCCATTAAAACCTTAATCAAGCGTTAAAATACCCACAGCATCATAAAACAAATTTTGAAAAGCATTTTCCATGAAAAAATTATTTTAGTTTAAAAAGCAATAATTTACAAATAAATATTTATTTTGTCTATCATAACCCTGGCAGAATTAGATAAATTTAGTATGTAAGTAAATATTGAAAAATTAAAATGAAAGAATTTCTAGTCATTTACCATAATTAAGTAAATTTTGCAGTGTCTAGTCCTTCAATTATTGCATTTAAACAAATGTCACATAAAAGTTTTCTTTCTAGTGTGAAATGTTTCTCTGTGTGTGGCACCTTCTATGTAGTGCTGAGCAAGTCACATGTAATAGTTCCAAATGTTTGATTTGAGAAAAGCCCATATCAAGGGGAAGGAGTGTTTGGCTGAGATTTGCATTTTAATTTTTTATTACAATAAATAAATTACCAACCACACTGGAACATATGTGCTAGGTAGGAACAGCTGAGCCCTGTCTGGACTCATCTGACCTTGGTCACTAGGAAATTAGAGTTAATTCAGGGGAACAGGACTGATACCATATGTGGTTCATACCAGAGGTGGATCTGACTCTAGTGCAGCAAGCTGAATGGCCTTGGCTGTGAGCAAAACTGTCAGTCCTTGGAATAACTGTGCAACTTTTATCTCGAAGCATCTGCAACTTCTTAAATGACATATTTGAAAGGAAGGGCACTGCAGTGGACAGAATTGAGCTCTGTGTTACACTGAGTTTATAATAGAAAGCTTTATTTCTAGACATATAAGATAGGCAGCAGGTTTAAAACATTGGTAGGTAGGATGCTATGTTTAGGTACTTGAAACAGTATTAGATAGTTTATTTTATCCTTCAAAGAGCTTTCTGGTTATTGAATTTTATTCTTAAATTCAGTGTCTAACTCTCCTACCCAACTTCTCATCAACAATATATCTTGCTGGTAGGTAGAGAGATAGGAGTAATGTTAGGAAATTTGAACACATTGTGCCTGTTCAAGACCTTGCATAAGACACAATTACTCAGCCATGTCTAACAGAAAGCTTTTTTATTATTATGGAAACTTCTTAAGGAAAGAGTATATTCCTATGAAGTGCTTTTTGAAAAGTCATAAAGATTTCTAGAGATATCAGAATTTCTTTGAGCATGATTTATATAATTAAAATAATTCATATGCTCAATGCATTCTTATGCTTATACCCTTTTCTTTAACATAACCTTGTAGGAACACAAAAACATGCTACTACGCTCAACCATTTTGTGAGCTGAATACATTACTATGCAAGACTAATATCAATGTATTGCTGAAAACAAGGTTAGTGAAAGCAGTGGGAATGGCTTTCTTGCTGTAGAGAGTGCATTTGTAGCTACCCTTGACTCTAATGTCTCTGTTCAAAGTGAGAATCCTCAAAGGCACAGCACTTTCGATGGAAAGCTCAGTACATTTCACTCAGTAGTAGTTTTGTTACTTACTCATTCTTCACTTGTTCTTTATCATAATAGGTGTTTGGCACCCACAAAGGATGAAGGATCATGTCAGGAACTGCATGTGAAAGGTTAATTAAGAAACATAGCATAGGCCCCGTCCTGGCATGGCTTTTAATATCTTTTAAGATCTCACAATGTATAGCAAGCAAACTAAGAATCTTAGCAGGATCTTGTGATGTTAGGACAAATGAGAAATGGAATGTAACTAAAACAGACGAAGGGTAGAGTGAAAATGTCAGAAGAAAGAATTTCTGTCTTCTATAATCAGTCACGGCATGGCCAAAGCACTTACATTTGTTCAACCAGGGTACTGAATTAAATACAGATGGAAAATCAATGAAGAAAAACACCTGTATATTTGAAAGTCTCAAAAGAGCTATGAGTTGATTGTCAGCATTATTCTTGCCTAATGTTTTTGAACTTTCTTAGGATTTAATGCAAATCTTATCATAACACGTCACAGACAGCAATTAATTATGTACTATCTCATAATTTTACTTAGATTGTTCCTTCTTTTTGGTAATATATTAGTAACTTTTTAAAAACTGGCACTCTGGGTAAATAAAGATTTGTTTTGTTAGTGGTACTGGGTTTGTAGATTTTTTTCTACTTTACAGTAGTTATTCTAACTATTTCTGATTTTCAGCTATAAGGATGATGTCACCAAAGTTATAAAGCTTTTTGAGAAACACAAACATGATCCGGTATATGCTATTGTTTTGCCTAAACCCTGAGCCTCTACTCAGGAGTTCCACGAACATCTCCAATAATCTTCTTAGTGACTGTGCTACCCACCCACATCATAAAATAGACTTTCAGCAAAAAAAGCTCACTTTCAAAATCATTTCATATAAACCCTCTTGTTCTGGCCTTATTTACTACTTTTTCTGCTAATATTTTCAATGTGCTCATTAACAATTATTAGATGTTGACTTTAATTTCCAATTCATTAATGTGGATGACCATAATCCTGCTTCTCAGTGTACTGATGGGGAAGCTTTGTTAACCAATCACACCTAGTTAAGGTGTGGCTACCTGGAACCCAGGAAGAAAACTGGGATGGATCAGGTGTGCATCCTCTCTGTGCGATTCCCGCCATACACAGAGGAAGTCAGACTCCCCATTCTTGTAGCATGAGTTTCCCATTATAACCATTTAAAATATAATTGTTATCCTTAAGCTGGCCTGGTTATTTTCCATATTGAGCTAATTTGCAACCTAGCACCCAACGTGGGGCCACTAGAGCCTCTGGCAGCTCTGGCCAGCCACAGCCATGCTGCATTCATTTGGGCATAGACTGGCCAAGCTCGGCACCCAACTCGGAGCCCCATAGCCGCGTCCTGGGTTGATTATAGTTGGTATACAGTTGAGGGTTGGGGGAGAAATTTTATAAGCTCAGGGATCTTAAAAAAAAGGGGGGGAATTGGATGATGGGATAATAGATTGGTATTTGTGGGTTATTGTTTATGCACAATTACATTGGTATAAATTCTTGTATGTTGATACAAAGTTAAATTATATTGAATATTGTATGCTTGCATGCTTCTACCTCTGTTTAAAACATTGCTTATGTATTGATATATATATATATATTTACCATATTGTAGTATACATTTCTACCTCTGATCAAGATACTTATACATTGTTTACACTTGGAGGTCATTGTCCTCATTTATTGCATAGTTGTTTATTGTCTTAGTTTTTAAGTTAGATAGGTATTAAGAATTATAGATCAATAGTCATCTATGTTTGTCATATTTATAGTTAGACTAATCAAGTTCTTTAGATACGTAGAGATTATATTCTGTATAGATAGATAATCTTCAACCTCTTCAAAGAGCTGTAGAAAATGCCATTTAATCTAATTTAAAGCTCTGTGGTGGTGAGACACAATCTCTGCTGGCAACACCAATGTATTCCCAAGAGAATGTTGAGCACCAAAGACACTCCACTGGGAGCTTGTTGTCTTCTTGGCAGAACTGGACTTTGGGCAAAGAAATGCCCATACTTCAACCACTGACAAAGGTACATAGTATCTGTAAATGTATAAAACAGGACTGTCAAATTTTGTCAAGACAGGGTAAGATTGTTTGGAAAAGTTTCTTGCCTTTTGCAGTTACATTAGGCCTTAGTTGTTTGCTTCAACATTGCAAACAAGACTTTGGGTGATTGCCCAGGTAGCCAGTTGTCTCTCATTTGTTGCACATTTTGGAAGTTGCTCGATTGCATTTCCTGCTCACTTGAGTAATATTGTTTCCCTTCTCAGATCTTCGATGGGGTTGAAGATAAGGTAGTTATAGTTACCTTCCTCGTGATTTAGCCAAGCTTAATTTCAATGCAAGATTTAGACTCCTTGAAATAAAATGTTTAGTCAAACTTTTATTATGTGTTCTTTGCTTAATTTTGTTTATATTGTTTGTAATTTTATATTTGGTATCTGTTCCTATTGTATATAGTTATATTGGGTTTGAATTCATCTTGTTTAGACAAAAAGGGGAGATGATGGGGAAGCTCTGTTCACCAATCAAGCCTAGTTAAGGCATGGCTACCTGGAACCCAGGAAGAAAACTGGGATGAACCAGGAGGGCGCTCTCTCTGCACGATTCCCGCCAGACACAGAGCAAGTCAGAGTCCCCATTCTTGTGGCATGAGTTTCCCATTATAATCATTAAAAATATGATTGTTATCCTTAAGCTGGCCTGGTTATTTCTCATATCGAGCTAATTCACAACAGTGTACTGCCAAGTATTCCTTCAAATCTTTCTCTTCTTACCAGGTAAGCTAACACTAATACCAAGTAAAAACAACTGCACTGTCTCTACAGCTGCTGGAGAGTGAGAAGCTGAAATCCATATTCAATTCTTCTTAGAGAGTGCAGTCCTTCTCTCAAGTTGTTCTATGTTGATTGTCTTTTTCTGAAACTCCAACTCTTCTGTGAACTCATTCACTCTTGGTCTCCTCTATACACACAAATCTTGAATTTCAAAGACTCAAATGCAAGTTTTTCATACATCAAAAGTCTTTTCACAACAAAACACTTTACCTTCGTGTAATCCACCTACAGTGAGTCCTTCATGCTTGCCTTTGTAGTCTATCACAGCCCTGCAGACTTAAAGAACTCTCACACACCAGTTTTCTACTGTCACTTCTCCTAACCCGACATCTCATGCACATGCTTAAGTCTCTTGTCTTCAATGTGTTTTGTTGGTTCATGTATATTCCCATGCCCTTGCCATATTTCCTTCCTCCCCATCATAGTAAATTCAGATTATGTTCACTATTTCATTTATATCCTCTTAGTTCTATGCTGTTTCTATATATCTTCCAATTCACGTTTTATTGAAATTAAACTGAGTAAACCTACCAAGGATGTACATATTTTTCCTAAAATATCATTTAAAACTCAATTGACTTGTCTAATATTCAGCATTACATGCCTTACAAACTCCAAACTCCTTTGGAAACTGACTGGAGAGCTCTGTTTACTAATATAATAGAAATAATGGCTCCCTATTACTTTTAAGATAAAAGAAATGATTGAATAAAAATCTCCATCATGTGTATCTAGCTGTAAACACATTACTTGTTTGGTATGAGACAATCATCTATATTCTGTCAATTATATTTTAAATAAACACTGATTGGTTGATTGCCAGGCAGGAAGTATAGGTGGGAAAACTGGACAGGAAATAGAGGTGGGGCAATGAGAACAGGAGAATTCTGGGAAGAAGGAAGCTCTTTCTGCAGTCCTGCCCAGACCACTGAAGAAGCAGGATGTGATCTGCCCCACTGAAAAAGTTACTGTTATCTATGTGGCTAACATAGATAAGAATAATGTTTTAATATAAGCTACAAGAGCTAATAAGAAGCCTGAGCTAATGGGCCAATCAGTTTATAATCTTATGGAGACCTCTGTGTGATTTTGGGGGGGCTAAACAGCTGCAGGAACTGGGCACAACAGAAACCCCAACAAGCCTGCCCTCATGTTACACTTGTTTTTTATTCTTTCTAAGAGAATATGCATTTCTAGTCTTCCTTTAAAAATGTACGTTGTGTATTGAATTGAATATAAATGATGGAATCACAAACATTAATGAAATTTCGTGATAATGTTGTCCTATAAATTCTGATAGTGCATTTTAACCACCGTTATAATTTTTAATTGCACATTAGTAATTGGTATTTTATTATTAGAAAATTTAGAATCACATTGGAGAAACTGATTTCTGGGATGCCTGTAGGCAATTATTTTGATAACCTTAATTGTGGGAAAACATGCCCAAATTAAGTGATATTATTCCATGGACATGTCCTGTTCTATATAAAGGGGATAAGCAGCAAGCCTGCATTCAAGGGTCTCTCTCCATAATTATGGATATTGTGCAATCATGACTACTGGTTACATGACATCAACATGGAACTGTGAGACAAAATAAACCCTTTTATCAAGGTGTTTTATAATAGCAACAAGAAAAACAATTAAGAAATGTCGATATTCTAGGTGACTGACAATGTCGTTGATTTTTGTAGTTTTCATAGCTCTTGATAATTATTAAAAATGTTTAAAGAATGAATCAGATATGGTGGCTCAGTTGATCTGAAACTGATCCCCACAATCCAGGTATAAATGGCATATACCTGTAACTCCAGCCCTGGGAGGTAGAGCTATGAGGAACCCTGGAGCTTGTTGGCCAACTTGTACAGACAACTGGTTAGCTCCAAAAAAATGGGAAACTCTTTATCAAAGAAGTTGCACATACTGGAGATGAGAATCAATGCTGCCTTTTAGATTTCACCTTCATCCATACACTTGAAAAAGATACACACACACACACACACACACACACACACACACACATGTTCAACAGTTAAGTCCCTCTTTTAAAGTGGGTAAAAGAGTTGAGGTTTGTGTGTGTGTGCATGTGTGACATGACAGTTTGGTAAGTCTCACTTATACCTCTGGACAAATTTAAGTCACTGGAGCAGTTTATAAAAATGATCATGATTTTATCTGTTCTTTAAAACAAACATATACTTGAATATTTCATATATTTAGGATACTAAATAAAATACAAAATGCAATAAAACACCATGCTAACATATAAGTCAGACTTTAAATATGTAGTTACAGAACTGGCTTCTGTTTATGCACAAGAAAAACTACTAAGCTGAGAAATATATCTTTCCCTTAATTAATTTACAGCTACAAATAATACTATCATTGTTCATGCAATAAATTTTGAAATGTTAGCTAGTTAACTTGCTTCCTTAGTTTGTCAAGTTATAGAAAAAAAACTCTTCTTAAGAAATAAAATCATTTTAATAACTAATAAAAATTGTGGTTAACAATGCAAATTATCATTATAGACAATAAAATTAGTTTAATTAATATATATAACTTTACCTATATTTATCAATAATATTTTGACATGTTTAAATGGAGAACATTTATCATTATGTATATTGGCATCAGGTTAGCCATCCTTTACTGAAAACAAATGAGGGAAGTATGTGCTATGATTTAAAACTCAGCTAAATTCTAGTCACTGTCAGTACCCTAAGTTGTTAAAATTCAAAATTCATTTCAGAGTGAGTTGAAGTTTCAAGGACATTTAAAAGAAATTATAACCATAATACAACCTTCATAATACATAGGCAGAAGTACTGAGCTGTGACTAAAAATGCATGAGAATTAGATGTGGATGAATTTATTTAAATACAAGAGATATCAACTGAAAATACTGTGCAAAATAAAAATTAAGTCCACTTACAGTTTTCATAAAAATGTCAATCAATATCTAAAGAAAACATCAGCTAAATGCTAGAATATTTTCTCCACTACTCTTAATGCATATTAAAAAGTAATTTAATACATAATTAGAAAATTCTTAATGAAAGTCAATGAGTAACATTAATAG
Organism: Ondatra zibethicus; assembly: GCA_004026605.1. NCBI lineage: Eukaryota > Metazoa > Chordata > Mammalia > Rodentia > Cricetidae > Ondatra > Ondatra zibethicus. The sequence continues at coordinate 154,776 of PVIU01002377.1, read as the reverse complement.
AATTGAATTAAATATATAAATACTATTTAAAATTAAACTTGTCTAATGAACACATTCAGAAAGGATGTTTTCTGCATATGTTTATATAAGTATTATTCACTTTTCCTTTAAAACAAAAGAGCAGCTTGCTATTGCCAGCATAGGCTAACATATTATAAAAACAATTTCAAAATGGAAGATGTTATAGTATCATATAGTTACAGTATCAGAGGCAGCCTCTTTTAAAAGTTTCCTCTACAGGATATGCTCATTCTTAGTACAATTCTACAGTATTTTTATTCTACTATCTTTTTAATCTATGTGACCTTTCCTTACAAAAGATATCAGGCAACATAATTTCCACAAAAATAAAGAATATATTTCTTTAAATCCTGTGACATTTATATGGGAAATATAGAGGTAAATTAGATATTTCAATTAAGGAATCAATAAATTAAGGATATAAACACTAAGTAAAATGTGAAATTCAACCATGAGGACATTCATAGTAAGAGATTTAGAGGCTGTTACACATTTGCTCTACAAGAACACTTAAAAGTGTGCTTAAGTAGACTAAGACAGGATGTTTTTAAGACTTGGGGAAACTAAGCTTCATTTAAATGAGTACTAATATGGGTGTGTGTGTAGGTTGGTTTTCTTATTGTTGTGATCAACACTGTGACCAAAAGTAGCTTGGAAAAGAAAAGAACTGTTTGGTTTAATGCCTATCATTAAGAGACATACCTGAACCAAAAATAAAAAAAGAAGGAAGAAAAGAAAAAAAGAGAAGTCCCTGGAAACTCAAGCAGGGCAGGAAACCGGTAGGAGAAACTGAATCACAGGTCATGGAGGAAAACTGGTTCCATGTAAAGTTTGCTCCCATGACTTGTTCAGCTTGTTTTCTCATCCTCTTATAGAACTTTCCCAAGACTACATGCTCAAGTGTGGCACTGCACACAGTAGACTGGCCATCCTACATCAGTCATTAATTAAGAAAATGCCCAAAGATTCATCTATAGGCTAATTTGATAGAGTCAGTTTCTTAAGTGACATCTCCTCTTTCTCAAATAACATTGACCTGCATCAAGTTGATAAAAACAAAATAAAGCAAGATAAAACACACAAATAAAACTGTCATGGTGTGTGTTTGGAATATATATTTCATACTTCCTGTTTGGGTGGTACAAATTAAATAACAAAACACCTATCAACACAAAGAACTCACATGCTTGAGAGGAGAAGTTATATAATCAGTATCTGCATATAACAAGTAACTGCATTCCTTCTCAGTCCTGTCAAGAGACAGTTTTGTGCCTGTGAAATGATACACACATGTGGGTAAGAATGCCAGTCTTTATTGCCATTGTGACTAGTTAAAATGTATATATAATGTGTATATATAATGTATATAATGTATAAATGCATATATAATGTATGAAAATATATATAATGTATAAAATATATTTCCTAGCTGGTATAGATTCAGCATCTGCTGTGGTAGGTGTCAAAGCAACCTCAGCAGGTGCTTTTGTTGATTTGAAGAAAGCTGCAGATGTCTAAGGGTTCTGCCTTTGCTGACATGGTGACTTCATGCAACATCAGAAAGAACTATGTCAAGCAGGCTTAAAACCAGATGGTAAAGATGGCAGTTTGGCTTATCCAGCCCTAAATTTCAGCTGATTTATCTTTTTCACTTGATGAAAATGAGCAGAAATGTGATCTGATTTGTCAGAACAAATGCTTCTAATGGACAATCTACTTAGATCGAGCCAAAGAAAATATTGTCAATATATAAAAGCTGTTTATAGGCAGAAAAGTGTATAATATAAAATTATTTTTAGCATCATTCTAAAGAATAGTCCTTGAAAAATTATTTCAAATAAGATGCAGTTAAAATACCTTATAAAACATTGTGCGTGTTTCTTGCACTTCAGAAATGTAAGCTTATACAATTAGTAAAATTATTAGTTATTTGGTAAGACTCTTCAAGGGCACTATAAAGAAATCTGAAAGTAAGAAACTTAGAAGCCTTCATTCTTTCCTAATAAGTAAAGTGACCAAGAAGCTAGAAATCAAGTAAGAAGATAGTTCACAGGGAATACTACAACCCTAGAGTTTGTAAAGAAAAAGAATCATATATAGGGAATCTCAAATTACTGAATTTGAAACTTGTGGTATTAAATCTATTTTGAAACCAGAACTTCAATCAGAAAAACTGGTCTTGTAAAGGAATTAATGTTAATTTAGAGTAGTGGATCTGACTATTAGAAGAAGTGAGGGACCATCACCAAGAGAAACAACTGAAAATGGGAAGAAAGGTCTTAACCACACATATTATGCTAGAACCTAGTTCTAGAATCCAAAGCTCATAGAACTCTGAATAAATGATAGCATTGAAATTGATGCATTTTAATTAAGAGTCAGAACAGGAAGAGCATTTTTTAATGTTCCTGAGTATCAAGCTCTTATTGAGGACATCTCAAAAGAATCACTTTTAGCAGTACCTTACTTGACAAGGTTACAGATAAGCTTAATCAATCTGAAAGAAAGGGCATACAGAATACAAGCAAGCCCTCTCTCTGCTTCTGATGGCGTATCTTCAAAGATACTGCAACCTGTGAAGAACTGCTGAAGTCATCCATAGCATAAATTTAGGTAAAGCTTCATGACAGGACTGAAAGATGTTAGTGGAGGAACGAAATCAATAATTTTCCCTAAAATTTATGCCTAGGAATTACAACAATAACCACTAAGACAAACAATTACTAAGTTGCATAGTGACTTATACACCCTGGTGGAAACCAACAACTTTCTAATTGGACTCAAGATGATTTAGCAGGACAGAAAACATTTCTGGTACCATAAACTTACTGAACTGCACATAGTGAGGCCATTGATCTTAGAGTACAAACTCCGACTGCTCCTTTACAAAATCTTCCATACATAACTGTATTCTAAATATTTATCCTTATACCCACAGATCAGTGGAGCTCTCATATATCATTATAAAGTCTCTTTTTGCCACAGAAGTGACCATTAAGGATGGTTAAAACTCATCAAAATACCATGGGCTCCCAACTCCAGGTGATGTATACATAAAGTACAACTTTTGTACCCAAGGCTTAGAGAGAGAGAAAAAGTTGTATGAGAAAAAAGTCTGGGAAGTCTGCAATGTAATTGTCCATTTTAGCTATGACAGGGAAGATAGACTCATGAAATCTCAAAATCATAGCTATCAAAAGAATGGGAGAGGGGAGAAGGATGGGAGGGAAGAGGACAGGAAGGAAGGAATGGAGGGAAGGAGGGAGAGAGGAGGGGAAGGAGGAAGGAAGGAAGCGAAAATGAGTTTTTTCTCTCAATTTTTGCTTATCTGGTATTTGCTCTTATTATTTTCATCCTCCATTACCAGCTTAGCAATTATAAATAAAAATTGTGAATTCCTTCTATTTCAATACACTTTAGTTTTCTAAAACTTGATATTTTAGAAATGTTTGTTCTTGTGCTTTTTGCTTGTAGAAAACCTATATACATGGGGGGGGGACCCTGGGCCTCCCTCAATGATGTGACAGACTTTATTGACTCCTTATGGGAGACCTCACCCTCTGAGGATTGGATGGGGAATTGGGTGCGCAGAAGATATGGAGACTGGGAGGACTGGAGGGAGAGGGCATTAGGATTTGTATGTAAAATAAGATTATTTTCAAGGTATAATAATAAAAAGTGAACATAAAAACACAGAAGTTCTTTTGGGGTTTTCTGTTTTTTGTGCTTCATAGAACATAGACTCTGGTAAAGAACTAAGAGATAACTAGAGAATTATTGGCCATGCAAACAAGAGTGTACAAATGTCACAAGATAAGATATAGAAAGAACATTTCAGATGACTTTCAATTCTTCAATATTTTCTTTTCATCTCTGCTTTTCACAGTTTACTCTGTCATAGTATTTAATCTGTTCTAATTTAAAGTTGTACAATGAATTCTTAATCTTCTCCTGCAATCTCTTGTCCTTTCAATTAATTTTAAACATGCATTTTTCCCATCTCCCTCCACTGCTAAAAACAAATAGAAGACCTTCATCAAGAATCAGAATCTACAAACAAATTCCATTTGTTTAAAGCCCTGTGAAGGATCTTTCATGCCAAATAAGCACATAAGTTTTATTAGAAACATTTGTGTGAGAAACTAGAAATAAAATTCACTACATTTGTCTTATCCAAATTACATAATTATATCTATATCCTATCTATAGTTAGATATCCTATTCTAGCTAGCTAGCTAGATGATAGATAGGTCAATAGATAGGTCAATAAATAGACAGACAGATGGATATAATCTATAGACAGATATAATCTAACTATCTATCTAAAGCTGTATATATGGAAAGACAGCAAGATGCTAGATTGGATATTTCTGTGAAAATATTAAATTCTCAGCATGTTAGAATTTTGAAAATTTCAAATTATCAGGATACTGTGAAAATTTATAGTAAAATTAATTTCATTCTTCTTTTTTAAATTAAACAGGCATATGCTATTATTTTTGTCAAGTGTTAAATAAAATTTAAGGTAATTTTATTATTGTAAAATTATATAGTTATTCATAATTTAATATAAATTGCACTTAATATTTCTAATCAATAACTACAAAAAGAAGAATATAAAAGCATTTTTATTTGTATAAAGATAACCAGAGAGTGGTTGTTGCTTCCATAACTTTCATGCCACTAATGTACCAATGGGCATAGCTTGCCAGGAAGTCATTACAGAGTCTCACAGATACGTAAGATTGGTTACTCTTCTCCTATGGTAACATGCATAGAACTTTTCGCACTATGAAATCTCATCAGTAGGAATGAAGCTATCTGATAAGTAACAGCTTGATTTCTCCATGTTCCATGACTCATATGCATGTTGTGTTCAGCAATATTGTCAAGTTTTGGATGTTAGACAGACACAGTGCCAATAGTCAATCATGTTTGTGGAGGGGGTCTATGGGACTCTAATGGCCAAGAATTCAAAAAGAGGTAATTTATTTCAAAGTACTTGTTTTTTTTATTTGCTAGCATATGGTATCTAATTGGAGTAATTGTACACTTGTCACATTGTAACTCCATTTAAAATCTCTCCCTTTCTCTCATTCTCTCTCTCAAGATATGTGTATGTCTATACACACACACATATATATAAATAAATATATATACATATGCAAGTGTATATGCATATATACATGCTTAGTTCTCTAGGAAGTGTCTACAATAGTAGGATTCCATTTTGAAAGACTTTTAGAGATAGTTATTCCTCTCAATATTTTATCCTCTATCACTGCTCTCATATCCTCAATTCCAATTGGCATGTATACGTGTAAAATTCATTCTACAGCTTTAATTTGACAGCTTACTAATGCTAAGTTAAAGAACTTTATTCCATTTCCTTGGAATATTTATTTCAAACTTAGTGTATAATGACTAGTTCAGTGGCCCAATCTTGTGCCAGCACTTATGAGGCAGAATGAGGAGGATCACCATATGTTCAAGGCCATCATCGGTACACAATGAGTTTAAAGTCAATCAAAAGCATAAGCGAAACTCTGTCACACATGCACAAATATATACATACTATATGTATATATATGTATGCATGTATATATATGTTAGAATAAAGTTTTTTAATATGGTATATGTCAAAAAAATTCTTATAGAAATGTGGATTTTGAGAAATCAGGGGAAAAGGAAATATTTACACTGTCAAATATTTAATGTATATTCTTCATGTACGCAAGTAAATTTAACAATGTAAATACAGAAAAAAGTTTAGTTGAGTGGAATTAAGAATTTCAAACAAAATAGAAATTCTAGAGATTATAGAGAGATTAAAGAGTTAGGAAGATTTCAGATAGGCAAGTACATATAGATAGGCAATTGATGTTTTGACATGATATCACTGGTGTCACAACTGAGTTGCAGATATATTGTAAGTATATATTGATTATTACTTAAAAATGATTTGTAGCTTTCTGGAGATTAAAATCTGCATATCTTTTATCACTTTAGAAATGAAAAATGAAATTTAATGGACACAGATTCTGCAAAATTTTGTACAATAAGAATCATTAATAATTCCTAAAAGTCACTATAAATAAAGATCTACATAAAACATGAATTTAAAGTATTTGTTTTAGAACAGTGTCCTACATGTTCTAAAGATATAGTTAAAGATATACATCTTACATTTTAACAATTCTTATTGGAAAGGGAACATGGGAGCAGCTCTTGTGGTTTAGTGTCTCTGCTAGCAGCAAAGGTGTTTTGCTTGTTCTTTACTTGAAAATAATAAAATGAAATAGAACCTTCCATAAACTGGTGAAAGTAGTAAGGAAAAAAGAAGGGAGATCAATTCATGAGAGTTCTACATAGAGGAACATAGAAAAGTAATTGTTTCTTTTTGAAAAGATAAAGAAGCCAATAGAATTTATAACTCTTCAAGTTAGCATTTTAAACAAATGAAATTAGCTGTTTGTCCATTCTGATTATAAAGAACATTTTGCTGAGAGACTATGGTAGCAAAAAGACTGGTTTCTCCCTTTATCTTTGGATAGCTCCAGAACACAGCCATGTTCATGAAATACAATAACAAAGAAGGCAGTCTAACTGCAAAGGTTGTAAAAGGGTACTTCTTCCATTTTTGAGCCATAAACTCACCTATTCTTAGGTGAAGTCTTTCCACAAAATATAATAGCATTTTTTACAGAAATTCTTAATGTAAATAAAAGTAAAGGAAAACCAAATGAGGGTAAATACTATTTACTAACTTTTGGTATCTCTGTCATACATTATATTATACTTGAACATCAGTACGATGGCATTTCTAAAACTGTTTTAAAACATAGTTATTCAAGTAAAACTGTAGAATTACATGCTTTGGAATTTCCAGTAACAATTGATGGAACCAAATCTGTAATGTATTATTAGGATGAAGATGATTCATTGCAGTTTTTCAATAAAAACTACACACACACACACACACACACACACACACACATTTTTGTTTATATGTTTGCTTGTTTTATTTTGAGACAGGACTCAGACTGGCCTGGAACTCACAGAGATCCCCTGCTTCTGACTCCTTACTGCTGGGATTAAAGTAGTGCAATACTATTGCCTTACTTTCAATGTAATCACTTGTAAGCACAATGTCAAAACTTCAACTTCACATTTTGTCTGAACTACCCTCAAGTGTACCTTACTCTGAATTACCTAAATACACTTGTAGAAAGTTTAAGTGAAAGTACTTATCTGAGATTATATAAAATACAGTCATATTAGCACATTTTAAGAAATAGATATTTATTTTTTACATACAAATTGAATTGCACTTAAAATTTCTTCCAAGATCTTCTAATAAGATAGCTAGAAAAATTTTACCTTGATTTTTATTTAAAAGTTAGATCCTTAACACAGACACCGATAGGACAAAAACAACACACATACCACACATATACAGATTTATAACACAAAAATATACAGAGATATACAGAAACAACCCATGCACACAAAAATGTAAATTTAAGAAGTAAATACATATTATAAATAACAGTTCTTATACCACCAGTTGTAAGTTACTGATTTAAAAAGGGAGTGGCCGGGTGGTGGTTTTGCATGCCTTTTAATTCTAGCACCAAGGGAGCAGAGATAGTCAGATTTTTGTGAATTCAAAGCCAGTCTGTTCTACAGAGCAAGTTCAAGGGCAAGCTCCAAAGCTACACAGAGAAACCCTGTCACAAAAAACTAATAATAATAATAAAAGAGAAGGGAATATAGACTTTTGTCCATTTGAACTTAGTTTCAAGTACATTCTAATTACTTGGGAGTTTAATTAGTTTATAGGATATAAGATAATGATGTATTCCAAAACCGAGAAAATTCTCATATGTAAAAATCATATCCTATAAGTTATTAAACATTGTTGTGTCATTATTAGAAGTAAATTAATATGAAGTGAATACAATTAACCTCAAAATAAATTAGTTTTGGTAAAGTTTATATTTCCTGTTTTATTTTTTACCATGAGCTGGATATAAGGCGACCTTCTGTTTTATTTTTAAAATGAGGATGCTATAAAGAGAGTAAAGATAAAACTGATTTTTACTTGAGTATACATGTAGTTTATGAGAATTTCCATGAACTGCTGGAGCATATGTTCATTCCAAGCTTCAGGAAAGAATCCCCAAATTCAGTTCCGGTAGTTATAGATTGTGGGACCAGCTTACATTTTAGAGAGAAACTCTGGACAGGTCTGTGTGCCACAGTAAAATTCCCTGACTGTAAACTAAAGAGCAGGCTCTCAAATGCATAAATTGCAGATAAAATTATGAATGAATAATTATAATTTAGTATAAAGTTTTTAATTAAAAATATAGTTTAGTACATATATAAATAATTTTAGTACTCCAATTGAAAATATATTTAAGAAATCCATTCCAGCCTAATTTTACATAATTTATTAATATGAAGAAATGAGTCTTTTTTTACAATTATTTAAAAACTGTATATATGCTTGAAATATTTATCCTCTCATCCCTTATGATTTATTTCATCAAATTGTTATATAACAATTTGTACAAGGATATACAAGGAAGTTAAATGAAGATAAAACATAACTGAGTACATGAGTTAGTTTAAAGTCCCAGAGGTTAGAAATGATAATGTCAATAAAATAGAAAATTTCAGCAGTGAACCATGGAATTATGAATGGACAGATTATAACAGTAATTTAGAACTAGGATCCTCTCTCTTTGTCTTTTTGTTCTGTCCTTGTCTCTCCCCTTCTCTGTGTCTGTCTGTCTGTCTCTGTCTCTCGGTGTGTGCTAATATAAGTTTAAACATACTTCAAGGAATGATTTATATGCATAGAAAAACATATGTATATATTTCTCAGGAAAGAGAAAACTGCAATATTTTATACACAAAACAGTTATTAATTTTTAACTGAAATTCATGTCAAATATGAATGTATTCTAAATAACCAAGAGTTTCCATTTGTGGTTGTTTAGGAAATTACCATTATATTGGAATGGCTGTTACTCAAATACCATATTTATTTTATCAATATTTTATAATATATAAATACTTTATTAGCCTTGGAAGATGTCTAACTATGCAAACTTTCCATGAACAAAATTAAACAAGAGTAAGTATTTTAAAATATTTAAGAAAAACATAATATTTTAATACCCATTATGCAAACTGATAAGCAAGCAATTATTTGCATCACATGTAAAAAGACACAGTGTTCCTGCTTCTGTTTGCCTCCATCACCCCTTTCTCTTCTGGCTCCTCCTGCTCTTTGGAAAATCAGTATGTTCACATTGATGGATGGGATAGAAGTTTCCCTTACTAAGCATGTACAAAAGGGAATTAATAAGTTCTCAGAACATAAGGTGTAAAAATAATTTTAAAGTCACATAAATATTACAGGAAGCTACATTTAATAATGAAAAGTATTTTATAGATACATATACACAACTACATTCTCTGTTCCTCTCTCACAAAAAGGGTCCTGAATGAGTGTACACCAGGTCCTCTGTGTATAGGTTGTGGTTTGTTCTTTTTATAGGATTCCACAATGTTAGAGTGTGTGTCTCTGACTCTTTTGCCTGTTCTTGGGCCTCCTTTCCTCCTGTTGGATTGACTTATCTAGCTTCTGTGTGATGGCTTTTTTCTGCCATGATGTATTTTGCTTTCTCATGTTTGTTGTGTCTAGGAATCCTGATCTTTTCTGATGGAAGATGGAGGGGTGTGGATCCTGGGAAGAGGGGAGATGGAGGATAAGCAAGGACAGAGAGGAAACTGTGTTTGGATATGTTGTATGAGAGAAAAAATATTTTCAATTGTATATGATTGAATATATTAATATTAATACATAACATATAAATATTGAATATAAAACTATACACATTTAAGTTCTTTTAGAAAGGGTTACTTTATAATTACCAGAATAGTAAACATTTCTTAACAATCTTTAGAATTATCTTTTCCCATTGAGAAAAATAAACAAAACAAGAAAGTTTAGTTTTTCTCAAAAGTGTAGGCTAGGCTGCTTTTCTAAAACTTGACCATGGATTCATGGCTGATTTAAGGTGACTCTGAAAATGGAATCTGACTTTCTGACCTTGAGTTTTACTTTTGAAATTTCAAACTGTCTGAAGTTACCAGCTTAGATTTTCTTTTTCTTTAACCCAAATCCCGTCTATTGGTCTATTGACCTCATTCATTTAGCTCTCACTCACAAGAGGTATGATTAGTATCAAAGTGTAGCTGCAATAAGCATTTGCTTTGATGGCTCATTATCTTTCCTCTTTCTTATTTATCTCTTAGTCCTTTTTGATATGTCTACATTCCTTAGAAACTGACAAGAGGTTTTTGGTGATCTTATGCCCTGCTAAATAAGCTTTTATCTGTGCCATTTAAGATGCTGCAGCAATGTTAGAATACATCAACCTTTTTACCTTGAGAACATAGTACAATTTATTTATTCAAAAACATCAAATAATAAGGAATGATTAAGTGGAGGTCATGTTACCGTGTCTTACTTGAGGATAAAATCCTGAACCTTTGTAGAGAAGCTGTTTGCCTAGATCAAGTCTGTAGCTGACTGATCTCTTCATTTATAGTTCTCTATTAATTTTCATAAATATTCACTCTAGGGAATTAAAGGATATCTGTAGAAAATTCAAAAAATAAACTTCCAGTGATCAAAAATACAAATGGAAATCAAAGGAGTAATTTCACTATTCTACTAGCCCACTGGCAGCATAAATTATGTTCATAAACATGTGTGTATACAAAATTTATTCTCAATGACATAGAAGGTAAGTACCATTGGCATAAATATTTCCTGAAAGAATGACATAATAGTGTTAGTTGGGTCCTCGTGAATTATAGAACTTGATATGTCTGCTTCCTCCAACCCACATTGATTTATTTTAGAGAAGAAATAAGAAGGACAAATATCTTTAAAGTGACTAGAGTCCAGGCATGTGAGACTGTGTACACTCCTGCTGAAAACATGGAAACCTCCAATACACATTTCCTCACTATTTTGTTATCAAATGCTGAGATCTGCATATGTATGTAATTTTTTTTCACAGAGATTTTGGTTGGGATGGAAAAACGTAGTGGGAATTTACTACAATTTTCTGAATTTCTTTGAGAAAATGTTCCATGCCATATTATCCTGAACCACATTGTTATTATTTTAAATTTTATAATGTGATATTATTCATAAAAGAAAAGAATTGGATGTAGTAAAGCATAGGCAACAAACTGTTGAGCTTCTGTCTTTTCCTCTCTAGTTTAAAATTGCAATCCAAGTTACTAAACTTTTTTGAGCCTCATCATTGTCATAAGCTAAAGGAAAATAAAGAACTTAGCTAAGCTTCTGTATGAGACACTTAGATAATCACTGGGAATAGAGGCAAGACATAGCACAGAATGGCTAAAACCCACTAGCATAAGTGCTATCCTCAACACTCTTCACAGAGAAAAAATGTCAGTCAGTAATTGTTCTGGGATGTCACAGAATGCTGATGTATATCTTAACACGTGCATCTTCCATCTCCAGAATCTTTCTTGAAACATGCTATTGTAAATAATAACTTTTAGGTATTATTTACTGATAGTGAAGCATTTATTTATTGTGTATTATTTCTACAAAGCAAAATGACATTGCATAATTACAATATTCCTTTTTATGAAATATTGACTAATGAGATTTGAAAAAAATAAGATATACATTCTTATGTGGGTGTCCCCTCTATGTGATGTAATTACCATTAATGAATAAAGAAACTGCCTTGGCCTGTTGATAGGTAGGTGGGGAAGAAGGAACCGAATGCTGGGAGAAGGAAAGAGTCAGAGAGACGCCATGGATCCACGGCCAAAGGTAGATGTGCTGAAACTTTGATGGTAGACCACAACCTTATGGTGATATACAGATTAATAGAAATGGGTATTAAATTAAGATGTAAGAGTTAGATAATAAGAAGCTAGAACTAATGGGCTAAGCAGTGATTTAATGAATACAGTTTCTGTGTGATTATTTTGGGGCTGGGCAGCCAGGACAGACAAACGGTCTCCTTGCAAAAACATTCTGGTAAAAATAAGCATGCTCATTAGTTAGGTTTTAGCACTAATGTACTCATCTATCTTGAAGAAGACAGAGTACTGTTTGATAAAACAAGGCACCAAATTATTACCTGAAAATATATGACCAGTTTTAAAAATTCTATTTTAAACCACCCTTTAATGAGTTCTGAGGCATTTTTTCTGATGAAGCTCTTTAACATGTTTGCATGCTCATAAATGTTTAACTCATACTTTCATGTGTTGTGTCTTTCAATGAGCTAATTTTTTCTTTCTAAAAAATATTAGGTTTTGATTTATTTCCCTCTATATTTTCTATCGTGATATCTTACCTAGTTTTGTTTTATGTGTAAGAGCATTTACCTGCATGTACAGCTGTGTACTGTGCATTATAGTATCCACAGAAACAGAAATGTGTCTCAAGTCCCCTGGCACTGGAGATACAGAAGGTATGAGCCAGAATTTGAGTGCTAGGATTCAAACTCAAATCCTCTATAATATTAATCAGTACTCTAACCACTGGGCGATCTCTCCAGCTCTGACATGATTGTTTTCAGAGGAAAACAAATATGAATTGGAAATTAAACTCAGAAAATTAATAGATATTGAGTGCAAAGCTGTCTAATCTACTGTTGCTAAAGTTGAATCTTGCATGGCTATGGCTTTTTGTAATTTTGAGTAAGTTTCTAAATCTTAAAACCTTGACTATGTTATTCTTTCATTTTATTGGCATAAAATAATTGTAGAAAAATGATTTATTTTTGGCATTTCCATACATATAAATCATGTATTTTGTTCAAATTTATTACCTAGGTAACTCCCCTTGGCCTCCCTGTCTGCTCCAATCAAAACAATCCCCTTTTCCTAAATTGGTGTAGGAGGTCCTTTTGCATTTGTGTTGCTTTCATCGGTTAAATAAAGAGACTGCCTTGGCCTTTTGATAGGGCAGGACTTAGATAGGTGGGGAAAAGAGAACAGAATGCTGGGAAGAAGAGAGAGAGAGCCACTGCCATGAAATCACCAGTCAGACATGCTAAATCTTTCTCGTAAGCCATGATCGCATGGTGAACACAGACGAATAGAAATGGGTTAGATCAAGAGTAAGAGTGGCCAAGAAGAGTCTAGGTATAATGGGCCAGGCAGTAATTTAATTAATACAATTTCCGTGGTGTTATTTCAGGGCTTAAGCTAGCCAGGGGGAACGGAACAAAGGGGCCCGCTTGCGCTCCTTTTACCTCAAATTGGCTGCTCAATGTGGCTGACTAACTCCACGTAAAACCTGAGAGGGCTTAAAAAGGAATTCTAGACAGAAATATAGAGTTTAGCACTGCTGGTGGCATGCCATAGCTCCTTTAAGAAAGATTTTCCTGATTCAGCTATAGAAAAAAAAAGGCATGCCATTTTAAAACGAGGCTTCCTGGGCCCTGCCACTGCTGCAAACTCCAGTTATGGAGCATTTGTGGGACCAGAGGTTTGTGTGCCCACTCGGGGTCTGGAACAAAGTAACTGAGACCATGCCTGTGGGTTGGTGCCTGTCTGGGCAGGCAGCACGATCAGGTCCACTAGGCATGCACAGACAGGAGAGCCTGGCCGATTTCTGCCACCATACAAAGAGATGTTTCCAGGCTGTGCACTGCTCTGCATGTCAGATTTGGCTGTAACTCAGATAAAAGCATTTATATGTTTCACGCTCATTCTCCGGGTTAGACTGCTGAGCACAGCTCCTGCCTGGCGGCCCCAGAGCTAGCAGAAATGGTACATCAACCATTTTGAAATTGGAGAGAGGTGGAGCCAACATCTAGAGCAGGTGTAATCAAGCTGCTTAACATTTTAAAAGCTCTTCAAGACAGTAGACAATTAAAGACAATGCAATAGGACAAGTTCAGACATAAAAGACCTCTAAATGGGTCAGTGTTGGATGGGTATACATAGGCTTGGCAGAGAAAAAAAAAAGAGTATAGAGAGTCATGAAATAAAGTTAATGCATTCCGTTCTGTCTACTCCGCCTACCTGATCTCTGCCCTATCAAAAGGCCAAGGCCAAGCAACACTAAATAATCTGTCAACACACACACAAACACAAATACACATATACACACACATGCAGCCCTGTGCATGCACCTCCACATGCACAAGTACATTCACACACAAACACACCCATGCTCACACACACATTTGTGCACACAATTACATTCTAGATTCTTTGAAAAGAAATATGTGACCTTTGTCTCATAATTATGAGGCTCTATAATTCCACCCATGTTCCCTTTCTGGATAAAGCTCCATTGTGTATTAAAATCTCTTACATCCCTTTATTGATGGATCTTAGGCTGAATTGGGAATTTGCTATTACAGTGCTCATCTATTAGAAAATAAATGTACATTAAATGAGTAACATGGGCATGTCAAAGTAAATTTATTTCTTCCAAAGAAGAAGAAATGCATATTTGTTGACCACATATGACTAAAAGTATAGTAAATTCTATATGCAGTATTAACATTAAAAATAGAGACAGGTTTCAGCCCAATAAATATCTAAAGTTACTGAGCATGAAGTAGCAAGTCTAAAATCAAACTAATAGTATGTGGTAGATGGAGGATCAAATTTATTCAAAAACAAAATGAAAGGAATCAAAACAAAAACAACCTGAACCAATAACCTTTTCAGCATGTTTGTCTTACAAAATACTATGTGCCAGGTGGCACACACTTTTATTCCCAGCACTTGGGAAGCAGAGACAGGCAGATTTCTGTGAGATCGAAGCCAGCCTGGTCTACAAGAGCTAGTTCCAAGACAGGCTCCAAATCTACAGATTAAACCCTGTCTCAAAAAAGAATATATTATGCAATGCAGTGTCTAGTACTAGAATATTGATGAAAGGCATTATTTCAACATCTGTTTTATGTATGTATAAATAAATATACAAGATCATTGCGATTATTTTAATAGTCAGCCACAATATAACCACACACCTACATGCACAGACCTAATTTTGGAATAATGCAGAAATAATCCATCCCCACAGTACTGAGTTATTTGAAGCAGCAGATATAGGAAATATAAATCTGTCTTGTGATGGAATAAATAGTAAGGAGAAGATGCTCTTCACAGTTTCTAAGGGAAACTTGTTCTGTATCTAAAAATTGGAGTACAGAAGAGTCTAAACTCTATAGGAAAGGGAAATTAATGGCATCATTTTACAATCATAAATGCAAATCAAATTAAAGAAAAACTAAATTTATGAAAAAATATGAAAAAGAAGTTTCTGAAAATGTCTTTATGTTGTTTGCATATGGACATTATATGTTACAACTATGTAGATGCTCAGAAAATTAGAATATTAATTATAAACCTATAAGTAAAAATAAAAATATTTATATAATTACATATAACTATATATAATTACTTGCATATTCCATTTATCTTAGTAATTATCACACATCCAATTTAATTCAGAAACTATTGATCTTAATAAATTTAGTAACAAGCTTACCACACTCAATCTTACACTATCATACTCCTAATATGAGTATTTAACAGAAAGTCAAGTGTTCATTATTTACACAGAAAATATGATTGCTGTTGTATTAAATAGTATCAAACATCTATTTGTATCATGCTTAAAATTTAGGCTTGATATGTTTACTAAAGTAAAATTATATACCTGATTTTGTAATGAATATGAGATTACCACTTACGGCATAATATTATGATTTCTTTGCAGTGATTTTAAATAGCAATATAAAATGTAGATACTCCTGTGCCTTCAATAATGGCTGACAAATGTATATGCACTCCAAGAAATTAATAGAACTTGAATACAAATCATCTCTCATGAAGTGACATCATATCATAACTCCTAAGCTAAGAGATATTTTGAAACAATTTCATCTATACAATACTCTGTTCTTTTTGAAGATTCACTCTTTCCATCAATGATTATGATGCACACTTTAAAGTACTGATTGTGACAGAATAATTCCTAACTAGTTTTTTGGCACAGTAGGCTAAATAGATCTTGACAACATTTTCCACTGCATCCTCCATTGATGCAGAAGTAAAGTACTATTGAGTCAAAACAAAATTAACAAAATATGTTCTTTTATCCTGAAGCATGCCAAAGAGAAAAAGCAATTATACTTTCAAGTCCCTCATGACATCATTGCCAATGCTGTCACCGACGATAAGTGTCAGTGTTCATGCAATGACAAGACAACTACCAAGGGCAAACCATGCAACCAAGGATTGGTGAAAACAGAAATGCATGGTCAGCTCAGGGAAGGCAGTTAAGCAACATTGGCACAACATTCATTACATGCTGAATGATTTTCTCATTTTCAGTACAAAGCAAAACTTCACACATACATTGAGCAGTATGAATTTAAGCTAAAAGAGTAACTTAACCATGTTTCTCTTTATCCTGTTTTTAAATAATGTACTCCTTTGTGGTGTAAAGAAAGAGAAAACATTTTCATTTCGGGGTATTGGCAACTGTAGTCTACTAAAACAAGGACATATTTATGAGAATTTAGAAAAATTCAAATGGTACTTAAAAGCATATAAATACATTTAGTTCAATTTAATTTGTAAATTACAAGAGTATAAAATTCAGACAATGATACAGAATTGCATAAATTCAAATGCTATTCTTTGTAGTGTAAAATGCATATGGCAAGAACTTAATGAGAAATATTTAATGGCATGCTGAAAAATTGCAATAAGTTTATATTATATTTTTCTATTAGATAATATATGGAAAGCAACTTATAGCAAAGCAAACATACTACAAATATATACATCTCTATAAACTTATGGCATATCTTCCCATCTTATGCATATCTTTAACTGAAATTCATTTGCTTCTTTCTCCTTCATAATGACAATTTTCTCTTGCTTATCTTTCTATTATAATTCATGTGCTATGTACCTATTCTCAAACCTTCTATGCCAAATTGGGCTATTTCTTCACATTGATTACTAAATATTGATCTCTTTAAACTTTGAAGACTCTCCAAGTGAGAGTGTTTTACTTTTCTGTAAAGATGTCCATTATTTACTGACCACCTCTGCTTCATTAATAAAGAATACTTGAAAATATGTAGATAAATATCAAAAGCCTAAAATATGTAAAACAATGGAATCTTTCATGTTCTGAATTCATAAATGTTGGATTAAATCACAATGCCACCTTGGCCTTGGAAATATAATTTTCTGGACTTCAGGAGGAAACTGGGATTTCATTATATTAATGGAATTGAAAATTAATGACACTGCTGGTCTTTGTGACAACCAACAAATCAAAATATTCCTTCTAGCACTGTGTATGTTCTAACAGAGTATAATCTGGAACATTTCATAAATGTACCCCTACAGTATAAACTACAGATTATAGAAGTTTGTTTTCTTCTCTGACTTTGAGAGCTTTATGTACAAGAAAAGAATTTTGCTGGGTGGTGGTGGCACACACATTTAATTCCAACATTCAGGAGGCAGAGACCGGCAGATCTCTTTGAGTACAAGGCCAGCTTGGTCTACAAGAGCTAGTTCCAGGATAGTCTCCAAAGTTACAGCAAAACCCTGTCTCAAAAAAATCATAAAAAGGAAAAAAGAAAGGAATCTCAAATCCATATCAATATACATCTACCTACCAATAGTTAATTCAGACAAAATGCACTTCACTTGTTAGTATCTCACCATTCCCTATGTCTCTTGATATTAAATTCTCAACTACAACTTTCCACTGTGTACAGTAAAAGCATTGGTTTAACAGAGACATTCCTGCACTTTCTACTTTCTATAGAAGAAGATAGATTATGAAGATAGGTAATTTGATAATCAACTTGATGGGATTTGGAATCAATTAGACAACAAGACTCTGTGAAGACATATCTGTGAAAAAATGTCCAAGTACGTTTAACTGATGGGAAAGATCTGATGGCATGGAATTACTAACCAAACAAAAGAAATAAGTGAGTTCAACACCAGCATGCTGGTTATGAGTTGCAATAGACAAGACACCACATGTTACTTTTCTTACAGCCCACCATCTTTCCATACCGGGATGGGCTGTCAAACTGTAAATCTCCCTCATTCCATCCTTCAACCTTTCCTTCCTGCATTCCTTCTTTCTTCCTTTCTTTTCTCTGATATTTTCTTATAATAACTATTTTGTCTTAATCGGATAATGAATAACTCACCAAGAATATACTGCAGATACTAGAAAAAATATTAATATAATTGAAAAGTATCTATTGATTCTTTAATTTAAAAAATTTGTAAAATTAGCACAGTTTGGAGGGTCATACCTAAAACATCAGTATGTGGAAAAGTGAGGGAGGATCATTTTGAGTTCAGACCTAACCTAGTTATATGACTAGAATCATCTCAAAAAACACCACAAATAGGAACAAAACCACATGTCAGCACATTAATCCACAAATGTAATTCACTTTCATTTTGAAGTCTTAACTGTAGGTCACTTTCCTGAAAATTAATGTTACAAAAACCCTACTTAAAAATAAAACCTTTAATTTTACTTGGATGTCTCCTTTTCCTTTGTTTATTCCTTAAATGAGAAAGCCACTCATCGATTTATGAAAGAAATTTCTACTTGAGAAGAGAGGGAGAGAGAGAGTACAATACTGACAAATAACTCACATACATGACACACATTTTGTTTTAGAGTGATTCTTTTTAACTACTGAATAATTGTTAGTTATTAGATAATAATTATACAATTCTTCATATTCACAGAGAACAGCAGTGTGCTTTGTTTTACATTTGGTAGGTCCTGCTCCTGAGGTAAATTTAGCTCATGAGTCAATGGCACTCACTCATGCCTTCCAAATAAGGTGGCAGAATGGAGTTTGAATCACTCTAATGTAGTACTATGGGCAGAATTCTGCTGTGTTAAGACATGGCTTACAAAAAACTACGTTAAAAGGAACAAAAAAAGGACATATAGACAGCTGATGAACCAGAACATAAGGCATGCTGCCTTTTCTGACAAAAAACACTGAGTGATAATGAAATTGACACTTCAACTCATTTATTTTGCAAACAAATCACTTCACTTGCTTATTATATATTCTGTTTACTTTACTTTCTTGGGATGAATTCAAACCTCTTAAACAGCTACTCATGACAAAATTTTTCTCATAATAAACATTAATAAGTTTTCTTGGAGACAGTAATAATCTTATTTATAAAGATATAAATGATTGAGTTGGATCCTCAACCCTGATGTTATATAAATACAGGCATTATACATTTATCAAGTATTGTTCGAAGCAATTGGAACAGGGTAGGTATCAATGAACATTTCCAACATTATTGGTTGAAAGACATCTTAGGCTACTGTTTATAATTAAAATAGAAACAATATTTTTAAAAGACTTCAAGTAGCCTATACTATTGCTCTTCTATTCCTCCTTTGTGCCTCAAATTTTTTGACATTATGATAAAGATTCACTTTAGAAATATTGCAATCTAGTTCTATTTAGTGTCTTCTGGGATTATTTCCTTCAGAAGGAACATTTAAGAAAAGCAGCTGGGTTAGTATGAGCAATGTTGAAATGTGTTTTCCCTTTATCTAACTGGAAAAATATATCAACTTTACATTCAAAAGATATTGGGTTTTTTTTTGAAAATTCACAATCCATGAGTTTTGAGAAGATGTGGCTCACACAAGGAACTGAGGGCCAAGGAACAGAATGAATGACAAGCCAAAGCTGGACTAGCCTTGGTTTCTCATCCCTGAATCTCATTGGGCAGTTTAAACTCCATATGCTTCCCCAGCTGCTCAGCAGCATCCCTTTGAAAATATTAAACTCACCTGCTCAAAGTCCTGAATACTCATTCATAGGTCCCCAGCTTCATGATTCATGGCCAGAAGTAGTCTCTCTCTACAATTCACTATCAGTAACTGTCTGCCATGTGTGACACAATTCTACCTACAGTCAAAAGACACAGCCTCTTCAAGGTACACTTTAGGCACAGTAGTAGCTACCTTAATATTTACAGGCAAATAAGAAGGTGTCAAATAGTCTTGAGATGAAGAAACAGAAGATGCCTAAATACTTGCAATTTGTGAAAGTATTTCACAAAGGTGAAGAGAGGGTACACCTACGATGTAAGAAAAGACTTTGCCAGGACATTTTAAGGACTTTTGAACAAGTGTAAGATACTCCACCAGTTGTTGTAGCAATTAGAAGTAGTACTGGGTGACCTCACGCCTATTAAAAAGATTAAAAAGTGAAGAAGAGCACTATAAGTGGTTTTTAAACATAAAGCAAAAAAAAAAAAAACAGCCCACAAATAACAATCCTAGAGAACCTAGAAGACCCTAAGAGAGATACATAGATCTAATCTACATGGGAAGTAGAAAAAGACAAGATCTCCTTAGTAAATTGGAAGCATGGGGACCTTGAGAGAGGATTAAAGGGGAGGGAAGAAGAGGGGAGCAGAGAAACATGTGGAGCTCAATAAAAATCAATTTAAAAAAGTGAAGAAGAGGGAATTATTTCTTGTTGCAAATCTCGTAATACTCCCAGTACTCACATATTTTCAGGATGTGCTCTGGCAAATGTCTCTCCATACAAAGCTATTCCATGGGCAGCCCAATCACCTAGATTTTCCAGTTGCCTCCTAAAAATAGTGCTTTCATCATCTTGCCAGCAGCAACTATCTCTAGAGATGGCAGATTTGATTTTTGTCTTTTTCTATCAGCCTGCCACTCCCAGTGATTGGAACACCCTTTTCCTATTATTCTTTATCTGTATTACATTATTTTTAAATATTTCAAAATCTAAGATAATAAGTCACTCCCTAAATCTAGTGATTATTAAAACATCCAAATCTAAGGTCATTAGTCAGTTTTATACAAGTCTTTTAGTTTCACCCAGACCACATTGTATTTTACTTTTCAAACAATCAGCCTATTGAAACCTTCTTTCTTGGTTTCATGACACCTTGAGTTTTGGAATATTATTGGCTTGCTCCTGTTAGTTTTCAGATAAAGCAATAACAAGTATGACATGTTATCAAAATTGACTATGTAGGGAAAATAGAGTAGTGAAGCATATAACTGATACACTGAACATTAAAAAGAGAAACAAAATAGTCTTTTAGATCCTGCCCTGATTTTACCATTAGATAGAATAAGAAACCAGTGGAGAGGGCCATTCAAAGGCTTTGGCTAATTCTGAAAAACAACTATGATAATTATTAGTAAGAAAGAGAAAAAAACTTTTATAATATTTAGGAAAAATCTACTTAGGCAAATAATTCAAACCTTTAGCTGTATATTTCTATGGGTTTGAAGGAATAGTTTAAATGTAAGTACATATACATCACAGAAATCTTTTAATTCCACTACTGTTTCATGTTTATATAGCTATAGACATAGAAGCAATTCTACTATAAGGAAGAAAAGTAAATATATATATATTATTAGAAATTTTCAGATTATTTAAATCTATGACATATTATGGTTATCGTATAATGTGTATTAAGTGACTAATATTGAAAGAATTAAACACATAATACTATTTCTATATGACAGGCAAGAAATAGAGAAGTTTATAAAAATGTATATTTCTATTACCCATAACTTTATAATAAATGTCATTTTCAACATTCAAATCATATGTGAAAGATTGTGGGCACATTATTCTTAAACTCATAATTAAAGATTAAACTGTATAATCAGTTGCATACAACTGACAGTTCCTTGACAAAGAAACTCTCCCATGATGTTAGTCTTGAAGCATCTGTGATGTACACATTTCTAACTCACCAGGTTTGATCCTAAAACACTGACAACCAAGGTCTGCTCTGCATAAAGATAAGCAATCAATTGCTTTCTAAGCTTGGGGCTTATTCTCTGACAACACAAATACTTGCGACTCAGAAAGATATGAGGTATGCAGTAATACTACCAATCCTGTTATACTTTATAATTTTACATCCATAACGGAACTCAAATCTCTTTGTGTTTCTACAGTTAATGAAATGGATTATTCCTTCTAATACAAAGAATAAATTTGTCTGATCCATATCACATTTGACCCATATTCTACCTCTTGAAGTTTCTCAGAGATTTGTGTATAAGAGTTGACAATTTTCTTAATAGAAGATTTCCAGAGAACACAAAGTCAATGAAATGACATTAGTGCTTTGAGAAAAGACATGATAATGTTGCTAGAAGGATGAGACACCTGGCAGGACAAAGTATGCAAGACATGATCACCCTCTAAGCTCTCTCTTTGGTGTACCGCAGAGTCTGGCTTGAGGTCACCTTGATTCCACTGGAAAGTTCCATGCCTTCCTTGCTCAAGGTCAATGATTAAATATAAAGTCTATTTTCAGCTATTGCAGAACAGTTGTTTGTTCTTTAATCTTACCCAATACTCTGCCTTTTCTCATCTTTGCTCACATTTATCAAACTGAAATTGTGATCTGAAAAATACATTACTTATCTAATGCTCTCTCTCTCATTTTTCTTTAACTATTCATAGATATTTTCCAATAAATATTAGCATTCCCAAATCCATTTAGGTATCTAATTCACCAAGATCACTAACTCATTCATAACCCATGATCTCCAATAGTTACCAACTGCATTAGATATATTCTCTTGTGTACATTATTAAAGAACTCCTCTCTTATGTAGTATACACTCTACAATTACAGAAGACTATTTACAGTTCATGACAGTCACTGCCTACTTCCGGATCTCCGCTGTGTTAATCGATCACTTGCATCTGTGCCATAATTTTTACCACTCTAATATTTTATGTGATGCTATGACAAATTTATGAGCATGTAAAAATCCAGAAAAAGGTTTCTGCATATTATGAAAACTTCAACTTTTCCACAACAGTTATCTGTTGGGTAATTCTTCTATAATGACTTATATATTGGAGAGTGTAATTTCTGTGCCCTTTGCTTTAATTTTAATGTATATTTCTCAGTTTTGTAATCTCACAGACCTTATTCAAAGTTCAAATATTTTTGTTGTTGTTTGAATTTGAAATTTAACTATAATGATTCTCCTTTTTCTCCCTCCAAAATCTCTCATATGCTCCTCCTCACTTTTCTTCTAATTCATGGTCTTTTTGCATTATCTGTAATTGCATACATGTGTATATTTCTATGTACATATATTTCAAAATATATATTGTTTAATCCATGTACTATTACTTGTATGTTTGTCCACAGATTATCTTTGAATGCCTTTTTTAGTAGATAAAGTTCCCATGCTTTACTATCTTTACCCAACATACATATTTTTATTTCATGAACATGTTGAAACTGTTCAATTCCATTGAAAAATATGTCACAAAACTGAAAATGATGAATATGTTTAAAATTCAAAAGTCCATTACATGTTCAAACTTGCTCTGAAATTTTCCTGTCACTCAACCATTTCTCCCATCTTCACTGAGAAAATGTAAATTGTTTCCATTATATACTGCATCCTTTGCCTTCCCTCTCACTTTAAACTCATTCTTTTCCTCTCCAACTACTAAAAACATTTTGAACCCTGTCCTTAATTAAATTAAATTTAATTAATTAAAGTCATTAATTTTTGTTCTAAAAATTATATTTATTTTTCTTTCAAATAATATATGATATGAATTCTTCCCTATATCATATTTCATCAGGGTCTATTCTGCTTTCTCTTTCAGCATTTCACTCAAAGGCAAACAACAACAAACAAACAAAAAGTCAGAGTATATATATTATGAATTATTATATAGAAGAATACATTTGTAAATATATAAAAATACAGAAACATTTATTAAATGATTATTTATTATTAAATGACTGAAAAACTACATGATTGTACCTGATCTTCTTGCACTTCACTGAATCACAGCATCTTTTCACATTGTTTTTACAAATTATTCACCTACACTTATGTGTTCTCTTCACTTGAACTTTGTTCATTGTCTGTCACAAGCCCACAAGACTATACCATGAATATACAGCTGTCAAATCAATAGAGAGATCCATGGAAACTGTATGTACATTCCTTATGGAGAACCCAATTGCAGAGCTTCAGGAACAATTGTTTTTTGGATAGTCCATGTTGTTTCTGGGATATTTGGTGTCTTTTTTGTAAAAACCTTATGAAGCTATGACATTTTCCCCAAATGATAGACATTCCCAAAATACCTCAGCAGTGTAACTTCCTCATACATGGGAAATGGAATGATCTTCCACGGGGCCTTAGAGCATTAACATTCACTCTTTGTTCCAATTGCCAAATCTACATAAAGTCGATCCCACATAATTTCCTTTGCTAATGGACCATGTAGGAATTTCTCAAAAATGGGAAGATAGAAGGCTTGCCCTTACTGACAAACAGGTCTAGGCATGGGTGTCCAGGGCTCAGGAATATTTATTAACCTTCTCTTATGTGTTGCAATGTCAGCATCCCTTTGTATGCTGGCCCTTCCTGGGTAGTGTAATGTTTTCTTAGGATAGAACTTTTCAAGGTATCTCCAACTTTGCATATTGAAGTATCTCTGTCTCTCTTTCTCTCTTTGTCTCTCTCTTATTACCTCTATCTCTCTTTCATCCTCCTAACCATTTTCCTCAAGCGTCTTCCTTAATAAGAACTGTGTCAGTCTAAACACCTTCTTTTATATCCTATACCATGATATACTGTACTTATATCTGAGATTTTAATCACAGCTGTTAGTAACTGTACAACATGACCATTATTGTTTCATTCCTTTATATTCATACTAGATATTGTCATATAGATATAGGTAACTGACTTTTATCTGGTAGGCACTGTTTGCTGGCCATGAGCAGAGGGTGCAAGTATTTTAAGAGAGGTTTCTTGACTCAGCATTAGCAGAAAATACCACAGGGCTCTTTTAAAAGGTTCTGCCTCCAAAAACATAAATGGTGTTTATGAATAGTCAGCACCAGGCTTATTGGTGGTAGCAGGGACCTAGAAACTCCACAGAATTGTGAAAATAAAGATGGCTCCCACCAGTACCTCCACCATGAAGCTAGACTCTCACAAAGCTAAGGAATGGGGTGGAGGTAGAGGCAGGGGGGACATCTGTGAGTAGGCCAGTCTGGCCTACAAAGTGATTCCAAAACAGTCAAGATTACACAGAGAAATCCTGTCTCAAAAAAAAACAAGAATTAAAAATTAGAAAAAGAAATATAATAAGAAAAAGTCATGTAAAGATGGAAAATAATCAGAGTATCTGAATACTGTATGTTATTGTGTTGCCTTTTGTTTGACTGCTAAAGAAGGAGCAACAGCTGCTAAAAAGACATTTGATTATAAGTACTGCTGAATTAATCCAGCCTATATATTTTAAAAATGCTTTGACTTCAAAATGTAAGAAAAAAGATGTTCCTTTGTAGAAGAGGTTTTTCCTTTTGTTTCTACAGGAAATGAAAGAATGTAGATTCAGGGCCAGGTGGCATTGGTGCTTACCTTTAATCCCAGCACTTGGGAGGCAGAGGCAGGTGGATCTCTGTGAGATCAAGGCCAGCCTGGTCTACAAGACCTAGTTTCAGGACAGGCTCCAAAGCTACAGAAAAACCGTGTCTTGAAAAACCAAAAAAGATGCACTGAGGAATCCCTGTTCCTGGGCTGAGATCAGAGATCCAGAGGGTTCGCCCTATCCTCTGCGGGGTCGTTGGCCCACCAGGAGTCCCGTTCCTGTGCTGAGATCAGCGTTCCAGAGGGATCCACCAGCACAACCGGCTCCAGTACCATGAGGCTCTAAGAAAGGACAGACCAAAAATTCTCCAAGTACACTGTCACTCACAGCAAAGATTGGATCAAGACGCCAAGACTCTCCTGGCTGTATTTGAGGGAAGAGATGGGCAGGTGACAATGCAGAATTCCTCCAACAATATGAAAAGCATCTTGACAACACCAGAATCCAGTGAGAATGCAACAAGAAGACTTGAACATCCTATTCCAGAAGAATTAGAAGAAAAAAGACTTTAAACATTACTTAATGAAAATGATGGAGACTTTAAAGAGAAAGTAAAACTCCATTAAAAATTGGAGGAGCAGACAAACAAAAAGCTGGAAGAAATTAATAAATTCTTCAAAGAAACCAAAGAAAACCAAGAAAAAGCAATTAAACAGGTAAAGGAAGCAGTTCAAGACTTGAAGATTGAAATAAGGATAATAAAGAAAACTCAAACCAAGGGAACTCTGGAAATGGAAAATCTGGGTAAATGAACAGGAACTACAGAGACAAGTATAACCAACAGAATACAAGAGATAGAAGAAAGAATCTCAGATGCTGAAGATACTATAGAGGAAATAAACTCATTGATTAAAGAAAACAACAAATCCAACAAATTCTTAACACAAAACATCCAGGAAATCTGGGACACTATGTAAAGACCAAACCTAAGAATAATAGGGGTAGAAGGAGGAGAAGAATTGCAGCTCAAAGGTCCAGAAAATATATTCAACAAAATTATAGAAGAAAACATTCCCAACCTAAAGAAGGATATCCCTATGAAGGTACAAGAAGCATACAGAACACAAAATAGACTGGATTAAAAAAAATCCCCTTGCCATATAATAATCAAAACACAAAACATACAGAATAAAGAAAGAATATTAAGAGCTGCAAAGGTAAAAGGGCAAGTAACATATAGGGGTAAACCTATCAGAATTACACCTGACTTCTCATTGGAAATCATGAAAGCCAGAAGGTCTTGGATAGATGTGCTGCAGACACTAAGAGACCATGGATGCAAGCTCAGACTACTATACCCAGCAAAGCTTGCATTCACCATCAATGGAGAAAACAAAATATTCCAGGACAAAAACAGATTTAAAAATACATAGCCACAAACCCAGCTTACAGAAAGTACTAAAAGGAAAACCACAAACCAAGGAAGCTGACAACACCCACAGTAGCACAAACATCTGACAACCCTCCACCAGCACAACTCAAAGGAGGGAAACACACAAACACTACCACCAAAAAAAAAATAACCGGCATTAACAACCACTGGTCATTAACATCACTTAATATCAATGGACTCAATTCACCTATAAAAAGGTATAGGTTAAGAGAATGGATACAAAAAGAGTATTCAACTTTCTGCTGTTTACAAGAAATACACCTCAACCACAAAGACAGACATTATCTCAGAGTAAAGGGTTGGGAAAAGGTTTTTCAATCAAACGGCCCTAAGAAACAAGCAGGTGTGGCTATACTAATATCAAATAAAATTGACTTAAACTAAAATCAATCAGAAGAGATGGAGATGGACACTTTATACTAATAACAGGAATAATCCATCAGGATGAAGTTTCAATCTTGAATATATATGCCCCTAATATAAAAGCACCCACATATGTAAAGGAAACATTACTAGAACATAAAGTACACATCAAACCCCACACACTAATAATAGGAAATTTCAACACTCCTCTCTCACAAATGGAAAGGTCAACCAGACAGAAACTTAACAGAGAAATATGAGAAGCAACAGATTTAATGAATGAAATGGACTTAATAGACATCTATAGAACATTCCACCCAAACAGGAAAGAATATACCTTCTTTTCAGCATCTTATGGAACTTTCTTGAAAATTGATCACATACTTGGTAACAAAGCAAACATCCAGAGATACAAAAAAAAAAAAAAAAGAAGAAGTAGTAACCACCTGAGTCTTATCGGATCACCATAGAGTATAGTTAGAATTTAACAACAATTCCACCCCCCAAAAGCCTACAAACACATGGAAACTGAACAGTCAACTACTGAACAACTCCTGGATTAAGGAAGAAATAAAGAAAGAAATTAAAGTCTTCCTTGAATTCAATGAAAATAAAGACACAACATAACCCAACCTATGAGACACTATGAAAGCAGTGCTAAGAGGAAAGTTCATAGCACTTAGTGCCCACATAAAGAAAACGGAGAAAGCACACATTAGTGACTTAACAGCACACCTGAAACCTCTAGAAGAAAAAAAGAAGCAGAAGCAGACTCATCCAGTAGGAGTAGAAGACTGGAAATAATCAAACTGAAGGCTGAAATCAACAAAATAGAGACACAGAAAACAACCCAAAGAATCAATGAACCGAAGAGCTGGTTCCTTGAGAAAATCAACAAGATCAACAAAACCCTATCCAAACTAATCAAAAGTCAGAGAGAGAACACTCAAATTAACAAGATCAGAAATGAAAAGGGGGACATAACAAGAGACACTGAGGAAATTCAAAGAATCATTAGGCCTTACTACAACAGCCTGTATGTCACAAAATTGGAAAATGTAAAAGAAATGGACAGTTTTTTAGATAAATACCCTATGCTGAAATTAAATCAATACCAGGTGAACAATTTAAACAGACCTGTAAGTCACAAGGAAATAGAAGCTGTCATCAAAAACCTTCCAACCAAAAAAAAGCCAGGACCAGATGGTTTAAATGCAGAATTCCACCAGAACTTCCAAGAAGAGCTAATACCTATACTCCTTAATGTGTTTCACACAATAGAAACAGAAGGGTCATTGCCAAACTCTTTTTATGAAGCTACAGTTACCTTGATACCAATACCACACAAAGACACAACCAGGAAAGAGAATTACAGACCAATCTCACTCAAGAACATCGCAGCAATAATTCTCAACAAAATATTGGCAGACCGAATCCAAGAACACACACAAAAAAAATCATCCATTATGATCAAGTAGGCTTCATCCCAGAGATGTAGAGCTGGTTCAACATATGAAAATCTATCAATGTAATCCATCATATAAATAAAATGAAAGAAAACGATCTAAAGATCATTTCATTAGATGCTGAAAAAGCATTTAAAACAAAATTCAACACCCCTTTATGAGAAAGGTCTTGGAGAGATTAGGGATAGAAGGATCGTATCTAAATATAATAAAAGCAATATACAGCAAGCCGACAGCTAACATTAAATTAAATGGAGAGAAACTCAAAGCTATTCCACTAAAATCAGGACAAGGCAAGGCTGTCCACTGTCCCCATATCTCTTTAATATAGTGCTTGAAGTTCTAGCAATAGCTATAGGACAAAATAAGGAGATCATGGGGATTCGAATTGGAAAGGAAGAAGTCAAACTTTCGTGATTTGCAGATGATATGAGAGTGTACATAAGTGACCCCAAAAACTCTACCAAAGAACTTCTACAGCTGATAAATACCTTCAGTGAAGTGGCAAGATACAAGATCAACTCAAAAAAATCAGTAGCCCTCCTATACACAAAGGATAAAGAAACAGAGAGGGAAATCAGAGAAACATCACCTTTCACGATAGCCACAAATAACATAAAGTATCTGTGGTAATACTAACTAAGGAAGTAAAAGATCTATTTGACAAGAACTTTAAGACCTTGAAGAAAAGAAATTGAAGAAGATACCAGAAAATGGAAGGATCTCCCATGCTACTGGATTGGTGGGATCAATATAGTAAAAATGGCAATTCTACTAAAGGCAATCTATAGATTCAATGCAATCCCCATCAATATCCCAACAAAATTCTTCAGAGACCTTGAGAGAACAATAACTAACTTTATATGGATAAACAAAAAACCCAGGATACCCAAAACATTCCTATACAATAAAGAACTTCTGGAGGCATTACCATCCTTCACTTCAAAATCTATTATAGAGCTACAGTAATGAAAACAGCTTGGTATTGTCATAAAAACAGAGACACTGACCCATGGAATCAAATCGAAGACCCGGATATTAATCCACAAACCTATGGACAACTCATATTCTAGAAAGAAGCTAAAATTATACAATGGAAAAATGAAAGCATCTTTAACAAATGGTGCTGGCATAACTGGATGTCAACCTGTAGGAGAATGAAAATAGATCCTTATCTATCTCCATGCACAAAATTCAAGTCCAAATGGATTAAAGACCTCAATATAAATCCAACCACACTGAACCTGATAGAGAAAGTGGGAAATAGCCTGCAATACATGAGCACAGGAGACCACTTCCTATGTAAAACCCCAGTGGCACAGATAATAAGTGCAACAATGAATAAATGGGACCTCCTGAAAAGGAGAAACTTCTATAAAGCAAAGGACACAGTCATTAAGACAAAAAGGCATCCTACTGAATGGGAGAAGATCTCCACTAACCCCATCTCAGACAAAGGTCTGAATTCCAAAATAAACAAAGAACTGAAGAAACTAGTCATTAAAATTCTAAATTATCCAATTAAAAAAATGGGGTAATGATCTGAACAGAGAATTCTCAACAGAAGAAGTTGGAATGGCCAGAAGATACTTAAGGTCATGTTCAACTTCCTTGGCGATCAGGGAAATCCAAATCAAAACAACTTTGAGATACCATCTTACACCTGTCAGAATGGCTAAAATCAAACACACCAAGGATAGCCTATGCTGGAGAAGATGCGGAGTAAGGGGAACACTCATCCATTGCTTGTAGGAATCCAAACTTGTGCAACCACTTTCGAAATTAGTGTGGTGGTTTCTCAGGAAATTGGGAATCAACCTACCTCAGGATCCAGCAATACCATTCTTGGGAATATCCCAAGAGATGCCCAATTATACTACAAAAGCATTTGTGCCACTATGTTCATAGCAGCATTATTTGTAAAGCCAGAACCTGGAAAGAACCTAGGTGCCCTTCAATGGAAGAATGGATCAAGAAAGTGTGTAATATATACATATTAGAATACTACTCAGCGTTAAAAAACAATGACATCTTGAATTTTGCATGCAAATGAATGGAAATAGAAAACACTATCTTTAGTTAGATATCCCAAACCCAAAAAGATGATTATGGTATGTACTCACACATTAGTGGACCCTAGCCATAAACAAAGGACATTAACCTTATAGCTCACAAGCCTAGAGAAACCAAATAGCAAGGTTTACCCAAAGAAATACATATATGGTTCCTCCTGGAAATTGGAAGCAAACAAGATCACCTGGCAAAAGTTGGAGGCAAGGGAGTGGGGATAGGGTAGAGGTATGGGTGGGGTTGGGGGTGGGTGAAAGGAAGAGGGGAAGGGAGAAGGGAGATGGAAGGACTTTCCAGAGCTTGGGGGAGTGAGAGGGTGGAGATGGAGGAATGGTGGATATTGGAGAAGAAAATAAGATATCTACATTAAGGGAGTCATTTTAGGATTGGCAAGAGACTTGGCTCTAGAGGGGATCCTAGGTGTCCATGGGGATGTCCCCAGCTAGGTCCTTGGGCAGCAGAGGAGAGGGTGCCTGACCTAGCCTTGTCCCATAGTCACATTGATGAATATCTTGATCATCACCATAGAAATTTCGTCCGATGGATGGAGATAGAGACAGAGACCCACATTCACATCAGAGCAATGGACTGAGCTCCCAAGGTCCAGCTGAAGAGCAGAAGGTGGGAGAAGATGATCAAGGAAGTCAGGACCGCGAGGGGCAGATCCACCAACTGAGACAGTGTGCCTGATCTAATGGGAGCTCACCAAATCCAGCTGGACCATGACTGAATAAGTTTGTGATCAAACCGGAATCTCTGAATGTGGCTACCAATTGGGGCGGACTGAGAAGCCAATGATAATGGCACTGGGACCTGTCTCTTCTGCATGTATTGGCTTTTTGGGAAACTAGTCTATATGGATGTTCCCCCTCCTAGGCCGGGATGGAGGGGGGAGGGCCTTGGGCTTCCCACATGGCAGGGTACCCTGCCCCTTCTTAAGGAAGCAGGGGGAGGGAGGACGGGTAGTGTGGGAGCAGGAGAGGACTGGGAGAAGGGGAGGACGTGTAAATCTTTGAATGAAAGATAAAAGAATATGAAAAAAAACACCCTCTATTTAAAGAATGTGGATTCATTCCTGGTTAAGAAAAATAAGGTTTGATCAAACAAGACTCCCTCTGAAAAATCTCCAACAGGAACTGACAGCTCAGATGATCCAACAATTCAGTGCACCTTTGTTGCAGTTTCTTCTTCCTTCTGCATCCAGAACAGCTTCAAGGCTGAGATGATCAAGCCTCACAGAATATACCAGTTAGAACTTGACCATAATCCTAAATTTTCTTTGGGTCCCCGTAGAATTAACAATCCCCCAATCAGCAGGAAGTAGCCTAGAAAACTACACACACATTCCCCCAAAAATGAAATATGGATATTTGTCTTTGATTTGTGTGTTGGTTACAAGTTGTTATGGATAATCGTCAGAAGAAAGTTAAGCAAAGGAGATTAGACTTACTGTCTTGTTTTGAAAAGAAGAAAAAAGAAAATGCTGTAGGATAATGAACTTGTACACTGGAAAGGTTTGTGATTTGTATAAGTTTAATAAAACACTGGTTGGCCAGTAGCCAGGCAAGAAGTATAGGTGGGATGAGAAGACCAAGAGAATTCTGGGAAGAGGAAAGGTAGGACACAGTCACCAGCCAGATAGAGAGAAAGCAAGATGAGAATGCCTTACCTAAAAAAAGGTACCACATGGTTAATCATAGATAAGAATTATGCATTAATTCAAACTTAAGAGCTAATTAATAATAAGACTGAACTAGTAGGCCAAACAGTTTATAATTGATATGAGCCTCTGTATGTTTCTTTGGAACTGAACAGCTGTGGGACGAGGCAGGACTAACACTATTGTTAGTCTGTAAGATCCTCAATCCACTAATATATTGAGACAATGACAATCAAAGGAGAGAGGCAGATGATCTCTTATCTTTCATTGAATTTTTTTGTCTTGCACATGTTTGCTTTTTAATGGGGAAATAGTTGCCAATGACTGACATATGGAACCCCTGGGTATTTTAGTTTCTGCAAAATTATTTATTTCAAGTTAAACTCAAATGTTGAAACTTCTTCAGATGAACACATTTTTGAGAAGGTACAAAGACAGTAAAAAAGTAGGACCATTCGATCACATTTTATTGGCATCTGATCTGACAGGCTTATTAATTCATTTATTCAACAAGTATTTTAATGATATGCTAATATTTCAAACAGAAATTGGGTATATAAAATGCTATACATATAAAATTATACAAGTTGTTACACAGAACACTGGCCCAAAAAGTATCAGAGAAAGTAATGACAAAAAAAAGAGAGAGATTGGCGTGCTGAGAACTAACAAAAATAAAACAAACTAAAAGGACAAAATACAAACAAACAAATGATGAAATAAAAAGGAAAAACCAATCAAGCACTTATAATCCATTTTCTGTCCAAACAAATAGTGAAAAAAATATCTAAAGGTCTGAATTATAGTGTTTGAACATAGAGCCACAGATATCAGCTTGCTTATCCTATTTGAACAGCCAGCAGCTGCTTGCCAAGACATATGTCATTGGCTTGCTATATGTCATTACTCTAATATGTATTTATATAGGTGGGAGACATGCTTTTATATGTAAATTCATTAAAGTTACACAAATGTGATATATTAAATATTGAACAGCCATGCTAAAACCAATGTATTCAAAAAGAAAGAAATCCAGTAGTGAGCAAAGCTAAATATTCTTTAATGAACATTAATTTTTATGTCAGCAAAGTGACCATAGGATCTGAAATATGGTGTTGCTTTTATTAGTTAATGAATAAAGAAGCTTCTTGGGCCTATGACAACATAGAATAGAATAAGGCAGTAATTCCAAAAGGGATAGAGAGGATGGAGTCAGGAGACACCACATAGCTGACAAAGGAACCTTAACGGTAAACCACAAGACTCATGATAAAATATAAAATAATATGAATGGATTGATTTAAGATGTAAGAGTTAGTCAATAACAAGCCTAAACTTCTGGCCAAGCAGTGTTGTAATTAATACAATTTGGTGTGTGATATTTCAGGTCAGGTAGGATGGGAACAAATGAGCAGTCTCTGCCTACAAAATGGTGCCCAATGTGGGGCTGACCCAGATGGCCAGCCACATGCTTCAGGTCCAGGTGCTTGTAAGACCACTCCGAGTCAGGAAAAAGTAGCTGAGAAATGCTAGCAGCTCAGCACTCCCACCCGGGCAAGAAGCTAGGCATGCACAGGCAGGAGAACATGGCAAATTAATACCACCATACACAGAGATATTTCCAGGTTGTGCAGTGCACTACATGGCAGAGTTAGCTGTTACTCAGATAAAAAGGGTTTATGTGCTGCATGCTTTTCCCCAGAGTTAAAAAGGTAAGTACAACTCCTACCAGGCTGTACCAGAGCTAGCAGTAAAAATACCTCTGCCATATTAAAAGACGGAAAGAGGTGGAGCCAGCTCCAAAAACACTGAACCAAGCTGGTAACCATTTTTAAAGCACTCCTGGTCAGAAAATGATTACAGATACACAATAAAGATACATTCAGACAGAAATAAACCACTAAACAGCTCATAGTGTGTTGAGAAATGTACATAGGCTAGAGAGAGAGGGGTTTAGACAGTTACAAAAAGAATAAATAGTTTAAAAAATAAAACAAAGTATTTAAAGAGACAGTTAAAGTAATATAAGAGAGTACAGACAGACATAGATTAAAGGAGGAAAAATAATAAAAAATAAGCCAAGAGAGTCTAGATTATGTATATTATTGTGTTTTCTTAGAATTTTTTTTTTTTTTTTTTTTTTTTTTTTACTGTGAATGACCTAAGTACAGAGAGACATTTCACTGTAGGGGCTGCTAAGCTAAGCCAACATAAAGGTGTCTTGATTTCAAAATTTCGGTAAGGATATGTTGGTTTGGAAAAGAGGTTTTACTTTTTTTCCACAGAGGATAAAAAAACTGTGGATTCCTTACTGACTAATATGCTTTAATTAAACAAGATCCCCTGAAGCAGTGGCCAACATGGTCCAGCATCCATGACAGCTTCAGGACTCCTGGCTGAGATGGACCTACCACACAGGATACTCCATGAAAGACCTGATTAACAATACCCCTAATCAACAGGAAGTAGTCAAGAGAACAATGCCCAAATTCCCTAAAGATTGTATATAAAAGTCTGTTCATATTTAAAGTGTGATATACTATAGAGATGAATACTTTCCATTGGTATGGATTTTGCTTTATTGGTACAAATTTAAGGTTTGTTTTTTTCATATGTATATTTCTGTTCTTGATCAAGGTGTTGTGTTTATGCAGCTCATTTAAAAATGTAATGTATAATTAATATTTACAGGTTAATAAATAGTCATCTATAATAGTCAAGTGTGTAGTCATGTTAGGTAGGTTTTCTAGATGTAAAGAGATATATTTCAGATGGATAGGTATTTGTCAAACCTTTCAAAGATTAACAGAATATGGTATTTAAAATGTTTTAAGAACTTAGGACTTTCCATGATATTGAGACACATCTACTCCTGGCCATACCAGTTTACTTCAAGAGGATGATGGGCATCAAAGAGGCTACTTATGGAGTTTGTTAGTCACTTGGGCAAGAAATTGCTCTTGCCTGGACTGTTTGATGTTATGCTGTATGAACTAGACATGCCAGACCCACAGAAAAATGACTGCTGAACTTGCGTAAAGGTGAGAGATTCCTTCAAAATTCCTGCTTCATGGAAGTCTGCCAGACATTCTTCAGGACACAGAAGAAAGCAAATGATGAACTTTGCCAGTATAAGACATAAGAGATCTTCAAATTTACTGCTTCACAGAAAAGTCTGCTATCTATTATTGGCCTATAGGCTGAAAATGAATGTCCCCACATTACAGAAGAACTTTGGGTGACTGTCCAGTCAATTCTAGAGTTTTGGAAGTGACTAATGATGCACTTCCTGGAGGTGAAGAACAGATAGTTATAGTTTTCCTAGTTATGGTAAAAGACAAATTAGATATTAAACTTTAGATTCATGAAGATAAGTTAGATGATAGTTTTTCCTTATTTTTAAATGTAAATGGACTAAATATTATAACTATAACTCTTTCTTGATTACTGTTTTATATATGTAATTTTACTATGTTAAAGTTAAAACCTTTCTTTTTATTTGTACAGAAAGGGGGAAATGGTATGAGAAGTCCTTCCATATATATGTTGCTATTATTGGTTAATGAGCAAGGAAGTCACTTTGACCTATGACAGAGCAAAATACAGCAAGGTAGGAATTTGAGAAGTGATAGAGGAGAAAAAAAAGTGGAGTCAGGAGACACCACATAGCTGATGAAGTAGACAGACACCCCAGAACCTTATTGGTACACCATGAGCTTCATCCTAAAATACAGAATAATGAGAATAGGTTAATTTAAAATGTAAGAGTTAGTTAATAAGAAGCCTAAGCTATTGACCAAGCAGTGTTGTAATACAGTTTCTGTGTGATGTTTCGGGTCAGGGCAGCTGGAAATGAATGAAGAGTCTCTACCTATACCACCCTCCTTGGTCTTTAACAGCTTAAGACACCAATAAATTCCTTGAAGTCATTGTTCAAATTGTAATAAGTATTTGTTTATAAAGTAAAAAGTGAATGCTAGGGAGAAAATAGACATGTCAAATATGCCTTGATGAAGAAATATATAAATTAAAATACAGCATATCAAGCAAATATTTTGAAGTTATATAAATAAAAATGTTATTATTACATTAATATATGACTTAATATAAATCATATTTATCTATATTTTTAAATATGCTACATCTTTTCATTTTATTCTTTCTATAGAATACAAGGAGACTGTGATGCCTATAATCATGTATTCTAAAATATAAATTGTATTTTTTTCTATTTCAATTTTATATAATTTTACTTCTTTTCAAAAATAATACTGTTTTTTATATTTATCATTAGTGAAATATGACAAAACAAATAAACAAACAAGAAAAAGAATCAAACAAAAAGTAAGATAAACACATACAAATATGGAGATTCCTATACACAGGAACCAGCACACTGAACCAGAACCATAATAAGTACACAAAGGACTGGAAAAGTTACAAAAAAATGCCCCTATAAAATATTTTGTGACAAAGAACCTCCAAAGATGCTGTCAATTTGTTTTTTGTGTGTTGGCCATCCTGTGCTGGACATTGGACCTGTCCAACACCTGTGAAACTTTTTTAGAGAGAATTTATTTTTCATTTATGAGTAGTTATCAATTGGAGATAGCTTCTGGGGTAGGAATCAGGGTTTTAATTCAAGTCTTTCCTCTCTAGAGGCCCATTTGGTGCTGTGTCCATACAGGCTTGCACTATGCATGCTGCTGTAGTCTCTGTGACTTCTTATCTGTGTTGGACCTACTGCTTTTATGAAGCCTTGCTTCTTTCCTATTTGCCCAAGATTTAGGTTTATAAACATATTTGAAAGTTTTATTTGTTTCATTTTGGTACTTACTTATAAAGGTGATCAAATGAATTCATTCGATAGAATCCAACAAACTGTACTGCTTGAGAAATCAATGTTCCTCTAGGGCTATTTATGACAAGATGCATCCTATCTTTTAAACTGGGAAACTCCTGAGTGTCAAGAGAACTCTCTAAACATTGATTCTCCAGTTCATTTTTCTGTGTGTCTCTAATTTTTTCGGTGATTTTATACTGCTTTTATTGCCAGTTTTTGTATGATTCATGCACTATCTCTTGTTAGTGACAGCAATGATTGAGTATTTGTTTTGTTTTTCTGACCATTTGTGATCTCTGTCACATGAATGATGAAAATCTCTTCTCATTTGAAGGAAAATGACTCAGAATGTACCTTGTAAGTGATTTTCTTTGTCTGTTTGGTGAGACCTTAAAACAACCAAGAAAATATTTTATGGACCCTGTAAAGACTTAGTATCTGTTTTAAAAAGAATTTTTCTCCGGTCCCATGACTTCCAGACAAAGAGGTAAGCTTGTAGCTCAACTGTCTTTGAGACTGTGGATCCCTGTCTGCACTGGGCAAATATCTTCTTAGCTGTCATTCTCTAGGGAATGACACACTGCTTACCCTTAAACAAAATCATCAATTACCTTCTTTTAAAAATCACTCATACAAATTGAATGTTTTTCTTCTGACAGCTTTTTCAGAATGATTTGCTTACTATTTTCTGTGCCTGTGTGTTTTGCCAGCATGTATGTCTATATAGTACACACATGTCTAGTGCCTGAGAAGGTCAGAAGAGGACATTGAAACCCTGCAACTTGGACTACAGACAGTTGTGAGTCACTATGTGGGTGGTAGTAACTGAAACCTGATCTTTTGTAAGAGTAGTCAGTGCTCGTAAAAGCACTGATCCAGTCATCTGTCCAGCTGGATATTCTTAAATGGCTAGGAAGTTTTGTGTTGTTCTGTTTTCAGTCATTTTTATGGATTAGGATAAACTGTGAAAGATGCTTAGCAAATTTCATTTATGATTTGAAAGGAGAAGACATATACAAGACTATAATATATGTTGAATAATATAAATGTATCCATTTCATTTTCCTAATATTTGTATTTGATTTGCCATTAACATCTATTTAATCGGAATTTCTGATTTGGTTTAATGTGTTTTTTTATGTTTGCTGTGTGTCTAATAAATCTAGTCATAATTATTTAAAATTAGAAAATTAAAGACCTCCATAAATGCAGATACAGGGGAATCTAACAACTTCTTCTAGTCTCCTCAGTGTACACATGTAGGATACATGCAGGTAAAATAGCCAAACACACAAATGCAATAAAATAAAATGTTTAAAAATGAATTCTTATTAGAATGCTATGACAGAAGGTAATGAGGTATGGAGGGACAAAATACAATTTACTTACATAGTGCTACCTTGCATAGCTGTATATAACAAAAATAAAATCTGTAAAATAAGAATTGCCATTTGTTGTGTATTTAACAGCTTGTATAAACATTTTCTAAAAATAAGAACAATAAAATCAGGCATACTGTTTTATAAAATTTGCTTTTCTCTTCTAAATAAGTCGTTATAATTCATTATTACTCAATTGTATATTGACCTAAATAAAGAAGCTATGTGTTTAACAATGTTTCTGAACTTATATTAATTTATATATATATTATTTAAAACTATTTTTTAAAGTCATCTCATATGCATTTGCTTACACATTGTGCATTTGTGTCTAGGATACTCATATGAAGGAGATCTTGGTTTGTTCTCTGATACTGGGATATATATTTTAATATTATACATTGTAAGTCAATCCATTTTCCTGCATAGTGTTATCATTTTGATTAAAAGCTAAATGGAATCCTATTTTCTACATGTATTGTCATTTCATTATCCGTTCATGTATTGATGGACTTTGTTCATTCTGTATTCTTGTTATAGTGAAAGAGCAGCAATAAACATAGAAATACAGTTATCTCTATGGTAGGGTACAGAATACTTTGGGTGTATTCCAAGGTATGAATGCTTGAGCCAAATTGTATTTCTATTTTTAATGTTGGGGGAACCTCCAAATTATTCTGCAATGTTTATATACTATGCACCCAACAAGAGTAGGTATGAGCTCCTCTTTCCCCATATCATCTCTAACATTTGTTGTCAGATTTCTTGATGACAGCCAGTCTGATTGGAGTGACATGGGCTCTCAGAAGACTTTTACTTTCCATGCCCTGAATTACTAGAGATAATGA
The DNA here is from genome assembly GCA_004026605.1 of Ondatra zibethicus. NCBI lineage: Eukaryota > Metazoa > Chordata > Mammalia > Rodentia > Cricetidae > Ondatra > Ondatra zibethicus. The sequence continues at coordinate 115,156 of PVIU01002377.1, read as the reverse complement.
ACATCTTTTAAAATAGTTATTGGTCATTTGTGTTTCTTTTCTTGAAAATTTCTCCATTGTTGATTGGTAATTTTATTTCTGTGGTATTTAATTTCCATTTCTTGTAAGTTCTGGATATTAGCCTGCTGTCTGAAGTAAAGCTGGCTAAACTTTCCCACTTTCTGTAGATGCTCTGTGTGAGTTTCTGGTAGTTCTATTGTTGTATAGAACTTCCAAATATCAGGGAAAAAGGAGGCTGAGACAAAAAGCTTCAGCTGATTAGAAAAAGAAAAATGGGTAAAGGACACCTGAATCCCAAAAGACTATGCAAAGCTAATTGATTTATTCATTTTTACTCTGTGGTACATTGTTGTTTTTTGTGGTAGGTAAGTGCATGAAAATGTACTTGGTAGAAATATTGAAAAATACAAAGTGGAGGTGTTAAATAAGATATTACTTTTACTTTTTAAAATTATGTTATTACTAAGATCATTTTTTCTCTCCAAATAATATCATTTAAATCTCTTTCTATTTTTCAAATTCACGGCCTTTTCTGCATTGTTGTTCCATACTGCACATATATATATATGTATATATATATACACACACAAACACATACACATATAAATGTGTGTGTCCATGTGTATGTGTCAGTGTGTTTGTGTGTGTGTGTGTGTACATATGCAGTATGGAACAACATAATTATATACTGAATAGGTATACAATTACATATATATGTTTATATATATATATACATATATGTAATTACATACTTATTCAGGTACCATGGTGACCACATCATTACCAAAGGCTAAAATCTCTTCCGATAAATCCAATAATTAAAACAATCACCATATGACACACATTGCTTTAGAACCTAAAAGCTTGCTAGAAAATAAGATAAATTTTGTCTTAAACAGCTATTTAAAGGTAACAAAGATAAGGAAGTTTGCCTTTGTAAACCATATTTCCAAATTACTTCTGTTCTGAGATAACTGAGAACACAGTTTTCAACGATTCAATAAGATGCTCCTTCTTTGTCAGCATGTATGGAACAAGTTAAACCCTATTGGTGTAAGTAACAAAGAGGCCTTGAATAAGGGCATTGCCCTCATTATCTTTTCCCAACTCTTCTCTCTGTGGAATATATTAAACTTTTATAAATTAGTTATGTATCACACCTTAATATAGAATATTATAGCTCTTCATTTTTAAATTGATGCTTAAACAACTTAACATACTGTATCTTCTAGACAGAGTTTTTATCTTTAACATATGCATTTCACATCCTCTAGGGAAGTATTCACAGTGTTCTTTCATATTTTCATATTTAGGATAATAGACCCTTACATATAATAACTCATGTGTCATTATTCAGAAAATTGTTCATTTGTGTCATTCGATTGAGCCAGGATTTTCAGGTTCTTCTTTCCAAAGGCAGATGTGCTACTAAAAGTAAGTTGTTGTTATTTAATAATATAAAGGAATGATAGTTACTCAATGAAAAATGAATTATTGTGAGCAATTTAACAAAGACTATTTGTCCCCCAGTTTGTCAATATTCATGCTGTACTTTTGTGACACTATAAGGAAACATTTAAACTTATTTATCTTCTGTGAAATAATTTCCTCTGACACTGAAATATTTCATCCTGCAGGGAAGCACTTTAAACAAGAAGGTAAACATCTTTATATAGATTTAGGAAGTTCCTGAAACTAATTAAATTCACTAGAGTCCTCCCTGCTAAAGCAAGCAAATAACGACTGCTGAGAGCCTCTGTTATACAATTGAAGCTAAGAGACCCAGCCAAGGTAAGCTTCAATAAAGACTCTGAGACTAGACCAGCTACCAGGAAGAACCAGAAGCCTGCTGAGCTGCCTGGAATAGGTAAACATCAACTGAATCACTTGAAAGAGGAATGGTCTGAACTTGCCCCATTTTACACTGGGCCTGAGTTTTAGTTTCCTAAAAGTACAATGAGTGAGATAACACATTCTAGTCCTGAGTCAGACCACACAATACCTCAAGGCAATGGCCAAATAGGGACAGGCCTTGGGACTTGTGCAAACATATTCAAAGATGGAAGGACTACGGCCCTAGCCAAGCCCTGCTAGCCCTAACAATTCAAAGATGTACTAGTGTACCATCTGGTGCTTAGCCAATCACAGATATGATGCCATAACTGTCCCTGAAACTCCCCCATCTGTGCTTAAAAGGAATCTGCCTGCTCTTCTCAGGGTCACAGTTTTGTCTTTGTGTCAGATCTGTGGCCCCAACATGCTGAAACATGTGCCCTTGAGATAATAAATTCTCTTGCTGATTGTTTATGGATATGGTGTTCTTTTGTGGGATGACTCTAGGACATTAGCAGAAGGGGAATTCTCCAGCCTGTTAAGTTGTGTGCTCTAGAATCCCAGCTTTTGTGAGCTGGCAACCATTCTGCAGTTGGCCACTGTCTTTGAGTCTTTTCTTCTCCTATAAGTAACCCCTTACCAATACTCCTGTATTGGTAACCCCAGTAAAATTAATTTTTTTACAAAGTTCAACTTTCATGGTATTTGTATTTTAATTTGTTATGGACTTTATGTCTGGGGTAAGTAGATATGAGCACAGAGTCTCCCCAGAAAATGTTTTGTCGTGTATTATTTCTGTAAATTACTTGTAAATGGTAATAAGTGAGTTTCCATAGCATCTAACTCCAACTCATGCCCAAAATTCAGAATTTAAATCCCATTAATCTTATGGTAATCAATGATTTTTATAGTTTTTGCAAAAATGGATATTACTTTTTTTTTACTAAGATGGAATTGGAATTTGCAATCTCAACCTTGTTAAAAGAGTCACAAAGACAATAATTATTATTCAAACTGGAATGGCAAGATTATTAACAAAATCAATGTCTGGCTTCCTAGGTATAGTCAGTAACTACAATACATCCTGGAACAAGTTGCCTTGTTTGGCTCAAAGTGATATACAATTCACTTTGAATTCAGGACTTTAGAATCTCAAAAACTAGATTTTTAAATGTAATTTTGGAATTAGATTTAGATTTTGGAATCTCAAAAACAGAGATTTTTCTAAGTAGAAAGATTTCAATGGTAAAAGAACTGGGAAAAGTATCCATCTTTGGTCAGGGACAGCCTTTTAAATATGTTCATAAGACTACATATAAAAACTCCCATATCTAAGGATCAGTGGCTGGGAAACATTGTAGGTCTCTAAATACACCAAAAAGAAAGAAAGAAAGAAAGAAAGAAAGAAAGAAAGAAAGAAAGAAAGAAAGAAAGAAAGAAAGAAAGAAAGAAAGAAAGAAAGAAGGAAAGAAAAAAGAAAAGAAAGAAAGAAAAAGAAAAAAACAAGAAGAGCAAAAATCTTCAGCAAAGCCTTTACAGTAAAACCCGTTTTGTGTATACTCAATCATCCCTAACATAATGAAGCTAGTCTTTGTGAGACCAAAATAAAAGTCATAACAAATTGTAAAGAATCATAGTGGAGAAAACAATAAAGAAATATTGTCCAAACAAAGGTAGTTATATAAAAGTAGTCCTGAATGCTCCTTATGGAGTTTGAGTTATTGTCTAATAAGTTATTCAGGGATTATCTGATAGCTTGACAGTAAGTACACACTCTACATAGGTAAACTATTAGGTCATACATTATTTTATGGAAAACTGATAATGAAGGAAGCATTTTTTTTGTCCTGAGAAATATAAATTAACTTTGGATATTTGAAATAAAACAGAATTATATACCACAGAAAGGTATGTTTATATACTTTAATTATAGAAATCAACTAATTTATAATCTATTAGCAAATAATATTTTGATTCTGATCTTCTTGCTAATGAGATAAAATGGTTGGTGCATATTCTTTCTACATTTCCCAACAATTATTTTTTATTTTTGCAAAAGTAATTTAGAATTTAACGTATTTTAAAGTAAATCATTAACCTCATTAGAAAACTAAAAATCAGAATTCTATTTAGTTATCATTTAACCCAGGTCTCATGTATCCCAGGCAGGCCTTGGACTTATATTGCCAGGATGGCCTTGAAATTTTGACTCCTCTCTTCTGAGTAAAGGGATGAGGGGCAAGTGCTATCATTTCACATTTGTACTGGGCTAGGACTCTAGTCTAGATAAGTTAAGGCTTATTTAGATCGATAGATAGACAGACAGACAGATGATGGATAGACAGACAGATGATAGATAGATAGATAGATAGATAGATAGATAGGACTCCCTAATAAGACCTATATCCTAGCACAACAGCTGTTTTTAAGTAAAAAATTAATTTTAGCTTATCACAGTTGCTTTTAATGCCTATACTTTTTTAGGGTGGTTGATACATAAAAGGCATCTAAGAAAAGGCTGGTCATGACTCAGACTGTATTTTACTTGATTTAATCTTCCTGTTTTGGATTTCTTTGTTTCCTATCCCGTATTATAAATTTGAAGGCATAGCTGGGATCAGGAACATCTATGAATAATTGGAAGAAAGATATGTTTTTCAAGCAGCAGTTTCTCTTCCAAACTGCAATCTTTTAGGGGAGTACATTTTAAAATATATTTGAAGGCTTTTTTATTGTGTGTTTATTTTGGGGTATGTGCATACAAGTACAGGTACCAAGGAGGCTAAAAGAGAGCCAGAACTGCAGTCACAGACAATTGTAAGATAACTGATATGGGTGCTAAGAACTACTTCTGTGTTCTGAATGTGTTCTTAATCATTCGGTAATCTCTCTGGAACCTGAAACTTCATCATTTAAAAGGAAGTTTTTTCTTATTTTAATGAAATTTTAATAACACTTTTCTCATAAAACCAACCATTTTAAATTGGTACCATTATTTAATACCTCAACTTTTATTAACTAAAATGACAGCCATTTAGGTCTTATTTTCCTCTAACACTGAAAGCATCTTCCCAACTGACTGAGCAATGTGTTCTTTACATGAATATTTCATGAATTTGTACACTTCTAAATGAAATATTTTCACGTTTCTTGATTTTTCCCTCAGATTTTATTGTAGATGCACATTTTAAAATATTTTTATTAATATGTGTATGAGGACTGGAGAGATGGTTCATCAACTAAGAGCACTGGCTGTTCTTCCAGAGACCTGTGTTTGAGGCCCCAAATCATTAGAGTGTCTTACACCATCTATAAATTCAGTTTCAATGCATCTAACACGCTCTTCTTATCTCTGCATGTACTGCATGGAAGTGGTGCACACAATATGCAAGGAAAACACTCATACACATAAAATAAAAATAAATAAATTAGATTGCTTTCCAGGACTGAGCCAGCGACCTCAGCCAGGGCAGACCTGAGATAGCAAACCCAAAAGGAATAGGTACAGGAGAGCAACCACTGAATGAGTGAGCCAGAGCCAGAGACTGCTGAGGGTCCAGAAGTGATTCTGGGACCTTCAAGGGAATAGGCAGGAACTAGAGATATCTGTGGGTCCAGACATGAGTATGGGACCTCAGAGGGAGTAGGCCTAAGCCAGGACCTCTGTGGGTTTGGGTGTTGGTCTAGGAACTTACTGAGTCACGTCCTCTGTGGGTCTTGGAGCACCTGAGCCTGAGAACTCCCAGGGAGTAGAATGGAGCCAGAGTCCTTTACAGGACCAACTCCAAGCCAGGAACCTCTGCAGGAATGGATCCAGACCAGGGACATTTACAGAAACAGGTCTGAGCTGAAAACCTGGGCTAGAGCAGGCCTGAGATAGCAAACTCCAATGAAGTGGAGAAAGCCCATGAGTGGTGAGCAACCTCCAGGAACACAGAGTAACCAACGGGGTAACTAGAACTGTGGCACTGACTGTACCACGAGGAACAACCATCTGAGCCTTGGATTCACTGGCACCTAGAAGATTTATCAACAGAATCACAGGCAGCCCCAACCACACCTATTGAAGGAAAAGATGAGTAGAAAAGACAGAAACACACACCACACCACAAAGAGCAACACAACACCAGTAAAAACCAAAGACCCTACAACAGCAAGACTTGAACAACCAAATATAGATGAAGCAGAAGAAAATGACCTAAAAAGTAACTTCAGGAGAATGTTTGAAACTCTTAAGGAGGATATGAGCAATTACCTCAAAGAAATAGAGGAAAAGACAAACAAAAAATTGGAAGACATCATCAAATCCCTAAAGAAAACCAAGAAAAAGCAATCAAACATATGAAAGAAACTACTCAAGACTTGAAAATTGAAATAGAGACAATAAATAAACACAAGTTGAGGGAATTATAGAAACAGAAATCATGAGAAAAATGATCAGAAACCACAAACACAAACATGAACAGCAGAAAAAAGAAGTTGGAAGAGAGAATCTCAAGTGCTAAAGATACAATATAGAAAAAATACCCACCAGTCAAAGAAAACATTAAATCTGCAAAAGCTTAACCCAAAATATCCAGGAAATATGGGACACCATGTAAAGGCCAAATCTAAGAATAATAGGTATATAAGAAGGAGAAGTTCAACTCAAAAGCACAGAAAATATATTTAACAAAGTAATAGAAGAAAACTTTACCAACCTAAAGAAAGATATGCCTATGAAGATACAAGAAGCTTACAGAACACCAAATAGACTGGATCAAAGGAAAAAAATGTCCTCTTGCCACATAAAATCAAAACACTAAACATATAGAGTAAAAAAAAGAATATTCAGAGCTGCAAAGAAAAAAAAGGTCAAATAACATAAAGGCAGAACTATAAGAATTACACCTGACTTTTCATTGGAGACAATGAAAGTCAGAAGGTCATGGTCAAGCGATATGCAGATATTAAGAGACCACGGATGCCAGCCCAGACTACTATAACCAGCAAAACTGTCAATCACTATGGAAGGACAAAACAAGATATTCTTTGACAAAACCAGATTTAAACAAAAGCTAGCTACAAACCCAGCCCTACACAAAATACTAGAAGGAAAACTCCAACCCGAGGAAGTTGGCTACAACAACAAAAACACAGACAACTGATGGTCTCACAGCAGCAAATTCCAAAGAAGGGAAAAATGCATAAATTAACATCACCAACAATGAAAACTAAATTAACAGGAGACAGCAATCACTGGCCATTAATATCCCTTAATATAAATGGACTCAACTCACCTATAAAAAGGCATAGGCTACCAGATTGGATACAAAAACAGAATTCATCCTTCTTCTGCATACAAGAAACACACCTCAACCTCAAAGACAAATGCTACCTTAGAGTAAAGGGTTGGGGAAAAAAATGTTTCATCAAATGGACCAAAGAAACAAATGGATGTTTCTATCCCAATATCTAACAAAATAGACTTCAAACTAAAATCAATCAAAAGAGACAAAGAAGGACTTTTATATTAGTCACAGGAAAAAAATCCATCAAGAGGAAATCTCAAAACTGAACATCTATGCCCTAAATACAAGGGCACTCTCATATATAAAATAAACATTTCTAAAGCTTAAATCATACATTAAACCCCATACACTAATAGTGGGAGACTTTAACACTCCACTCTCACCACTGGACAGGTCAGTCAGACAAAAAATGAACAGAAAAATAAGGGAAATAACCAATGTTATGACTCAAATGGACTTAACAGACATCTATAAAATATTCCATCCAATCAGAAAAAAATATAGCTTCTTTTCAGCACCTAATCATGGAGCCTTCTCAAAATTTGACCACATACCCAGTAACAAAACAAACTTCAACAAATACAAAAAAAAATGGAATAACCTCATGTATCTTATCAGATCACCATGGTTTAAAACTAGAATTCAACAGCAATACTAATTCCAGAAAGCCCACACATGGAAATTAAACAACACTCACCTGAGTCATCAATGGGTCAAGGAAGAAATAGAGAAATTAAAGACTTCCTAAAATTCAATGAAAATGACCACACATCATACCCAGATTTATGGGACAGAATGAGAGCAGTGTTAAGAAGAAAGTTCATAGCACTAAATGCCTGCATAAAGAAGCTGGGGAAAAAATCCCACACTAGTGAATTAACAGAACATTTGAAAAGTTTAGAACAAAAAGAAGCAAACACACCCAAGAGAACTAGCTGGCAGGAAATAATCAAATTGAGAGCTAATATAAACAAAATAGAAACAAAGAAAACAATACAAAGAATCAATGAGACAGAGTTGGAGTACAGACCTAAACAGAGGAATTGAAAAGGGCTGAAAGACAGTAAAGAAAATTTTCAACATCTTTAGTCATCAGAGAAAAGCAAATCAAAACAACTCTGAGAATCCATATTTCACCTGTAAGAATGGCCAAGATCAAAAACACTGATGACAACTTATGCTGGAGAGATTGTGGGATAAAGGGAACACACCTGCATTGCTGGTGGGAATTTAAGGAGGCATAGCCCCTTTGGATGTCAGTATGGCTATTTCTCTGAAAATTAGGAAACAACCTTCCTCAAGACCCAGTAATACCACTTTTGGGTATATATCCAAAGGTTGCTCAATTGTGCCACAAGGACATGTGCTCAACTACGTTCACAGCAGCATTGTTTGTCATAGCCAGAACCTGGGAAAAACCTAAATGCCCCTCAACCAAAGAATGGATAAGGAAAATGTGGTACATTTACACAATGGAGTACTACACAGCAGAGAAAAATAACATCTTGAATTTTGCAGGCAAATGAATAGACCTAGAAAACATCATTTTGAGTGAAAGAAAATTATCACATGTACTCACTCATAAGATGTTTTTAAACATAAAGCAAAGGAAAGCAGCCCACAAATCATAATCCCAGAGAACCTAGACAATAATGAGGACCCTAAGAGAGACATTCATAAATCTAATTTACATCGGAAGTAGACAAAGACAAGGTCTCATGAGTAAATTTGGAGCATGGGGACCTTGGGACAGGATTGTGGAGGAGGGGAGGGGCAGGGAGAGGCAGGGAGGGGAGCAGAGAAAAAGGTAGAGCTCATCTATAAAAATCAACAAATAAATTATTTAAGATATAATAATCATTTAATATTATCAATGTAATATTGTCTTTGCTTCTTTATTTCTTTTAGAAGTAAGCATTAGCTTTCTTTACTCAAAGCATATGTTCTGAGTCTGTTTATCAGGAGAGAAGGAGGAAAGAAAGAGTTATGACAGAGAGAGAAAAAGAAACATACACAGAAACAGACAAACAAAGAAACTTGGGTTGAGAGAACAGAAAGAACACAGACATAGTGAAAGAACATTTCACAGATTTAGTTTTTTATGGTAGGAATTTTTAAAACATTGGTCTTGGGATGGAACTAGGTGTTCATGCTTGCTAGGCAAACACTTTACTTATGGGTCATCTCCATCCCCTAGTCCTAACTTCCTAGTGATCTACTAGTTCATTGTAGATTCTTTACACTTTTCCTTTTTATATTTATTTTTAACTATACCTCAAAGTAACTACTTAATTTTTTTATTTTATTACTTTAAATATCTTTGAAACATCTAACTTCATTAATAATAGTTTTGGATATTGAAGTGTTTGGAAATACAATCTAAAGACAGGACAAAAATAAAACCAAACAAAAAATAAATTTAGATTCAAGGAAACACATAGGTTGAAAATAAAATAATATTAAAGCACTTCTTCCAAATATGACAACCATTAGGCATTGGACAGGGTATATTACTATGGGTGCTGTTAGATTTTTCACCCAACTAAAACATTACTAAGCTAAAAGAGACATTTTATAATTACTATAAAATAATTTCTATAATTATAGTTCATTTTGATCCTATTAGTTTAATGAAACAATTGAACAATTATACCACATATCTTCGAAGCAATGCACAAGGAAATGTGAAAGAGTAATCCAATGTAAGCAAAGAAGCACTCTTGCCTCTAACTAGCTGACCTGGACCAGATGCCCTCAGTCTTTCAACACTGAGAGACACATGAACATTCCAAACTTCACATGCTGTTCACAGCATTCCATTAAGTTAGCAAGACTTCGTAATCAGTGCAAGTGAAGATATAATTTGATTAAATAATTCTTTTAAGTGCTGGGATTATTTATTCAGAACACAGTTTTAAACAGTGTGGGAATGATAACTGGAGGACATGGCACATTTAATGCAACTCCTATAATTATAAAAACAAGGGCCTGTAAAGGGACCCAGGTACAAATTAAATTTGTCCTGGGTTTGCCACAGAGTAGCCATTGTATGTCCATTGATTCATTTGTGCAATGAAGATAGGTTGCTCGTTTTGCTTTAAAACCTGTTAGATGTTCGATTTTGATCTTGAAAACATTGTGTTTGTATGAATTATGTCATGTGTATGAAAAGAAATAAACATGTCATTCATGTAAAGACAACATTTTTGCTGTGGACTATGACTTTACACCATGTGAATATATGTCATTGCAACTGGTTTAGTAAAAAAAATTAACTGTCCAGTAGCTGAACAGAATAAGGAGGAGAATAGGCAGGAGAGGAGGACAAGAAGAATGTTGAGAGGAGGAATGGCAGAGTTTGGAGTCTCCAGCCAGATACAGAGGGAACAGAAGATGAATGTGTCTTATTAATAAAAGTGCTGCTATGTGGCATGGATTAATTTAAAATGTAAGAGCTAGTTAGTAATAATCCTGAGCTATTTATAAGTAATCTTAGGTCTCTATGTTAGTTATTTGAGAGGGGCTAACAGGAAAACTGTGTCAACAAATGGTGCCCAAAGTAGGGCATAGACTGACATAAGACCCAAAAAAACTTTAAAAAGGTTCTCAACATACAAAAATGGACCTGAACTTGGCTTCCTAGTCTCATGTCTCTCATGCTGGCTACAGAGAGACATCTCCTGGCAGCTGCCAGTATGATAGGTGCTAAATTGCATAGCAGGTTCCTGAGGTTTCTTATACAACATATGGGGTGGGATGGTAAAGAGAGGGGTCTCTCAGTCACTGTGCTGCCTGTTTAGAGCAAGGGGATCAGACACCAATGAATATGGATGGCCCAAGTGATCCAGCATCCAGAACAGCTTCAAAGCTGCTAATTGAGATGATCCAGCCACAGAGAATACTCTAGCTAAGACTTAACAATAATCTTGATTTTTTTCAAGTTATTCCAAAGATTACTTTTGCCCCCTAACAACAGGAAGTAATCTAGAGAACTATGCCGTCCTTTCCTCAATTGCTGACAGTAACTTTCCTAACTGGACTAGCAAGACACAATAAAGGCAACTGTCAAGCTTTGCCAAGATAATGTAGGACAATAATTAAGAATTCCATGATTCACCTGAAAGTCTGTCAGATATTCTAGGCCTGTAGGCCAGAGTGGGATGCCCCAGTGTTACAGAGGAACGTTGGGTGACTGTTCAGGCAGCCAGTTGCCCATGCCATTGTGTAATATTTCATTCTTCTTGAGTCCTTGATGGAGTCGAAGACTAGATATTTATAGTTTTAGTTCTTAGTGATGATGGAAGGCAAATTAAGTACAAAACTTTGGACTCACAAAGAAAAATAGATAATAAAATATTTTATATAAATTTGCCAAATACAAATAAACTATATATTGCAACTGTATTTTTTCCTTGATAACTGTTTTTGTTCATAACAATTTTATTATGTTAAAGTTAAAACCTTTTTACTTAGACAAATAGGAGGAAATGCTGTGGAATATTTCTTTACACTGTGTGAATATATGTCTCTGTTGTTGGTTTAATAAAGAAGCTGACTGGCTAAGAGCTGAAAAGAATAAGGTTAGGCAAAAGAACCAGACTAGGAGAATGCTAGGTGGAAGAAGAATGGATTCTGGAGTTGGCAGCCAGATGGTACCAGGGGATGAATGTGCCATTTTAGTAAAGGTACCATCCCATGCCAGAGTGTGAAAAATATATATGGATAAGCTTAACATATAAGATCAAGTTAGTAATAAGTCTGTGCTCTTGGCTGATCATTTAACAGTAATCTTAAGTCTCCATGCTTAATATTTAGGAGAGGCTGTAGTACAGGAAAGCTCTACCAACAAACTGTAGTTTTTCCAATTACACCAGAAAACAACGTCACTTTATTTTTATAAAAATGAATGTAAACTAAGAAAGTACTGAAAAAGCTATTACAAAATAGCAATGGATATGAACAACAAAGAAAGGCATATTTAAATATCTAAGACCGTAGACAATATTTCATATGATTAGGAATGTCATTTTCCTTTAAGTGCATTCCAGCAATTGAATTCAGGTCATCAACCTTGAAAGCAAGTGCCTTTACCTGATGAGCTATCGCACTTGCCCCTAGATAGTATATGTGCATATTTGAGACATGTCTATCAAGTTATTTCCTTCATTTTGAACCAGGGTATAATTGTTACCATTGTGTAGTTGTTCAAGTTCTTTATATACTTAGGCCACTACTAGATATCACAAATACAAATGACTTCTTCTATTTCAGGAGTTTACTTTTCATTCTGCAGTTTCCTTTGATGATTAGAAAACTATAATTATTATTTTGGTTTTAGGTTAATAATTTGTATAATGGCTAATAAATATTCTTGGTTACTTTAAAAAATTGCAAAACAATAGCATCAAAGGCATGGCATTTACTTATTTAAAATTGTCAATACTCTGGGCTTTAGTTTGCACTAGAGTAATCATTGGAAAAAAAGAACGGCTCTATTTTGCATCATTAGTATGACAAATTGCTTCATTATTTCCCAAGTTTCTATATGTCAAGTGATTTAAACACACTATTTCTGATTCATAGTCCCTAATGCCCTTACTCTTTGAGGACTTACAATAAACCGCTTGCAATTTTAAATGTCTTCTCTACATTTGTACATGCAAATTGTGTTTAGCAATACTTTTTCACGAACTTCAGAGATATTTCTTTGTGCTTTAATCTTATTAGAAAATAGTGCCCCATATTCTCTAGCTCAGAATTTCAGGTTCATCGTGTTTCTATTCCAAATTGTTAGTCCACCTCTGCCATACAGACACCAGAAAGCTTGGTGGTGGTCCCAAACACTACTAAAACTCCTCTAGGAAAATGTGAAAAATCATTTATTTAGATTTATACAATATTTCCACTACAATGTAAGTAATTATAACTCTATTCTTAGAAAAATTAATTTTTATTTTACTAGATATTTAAGCTTAGTTTGTTTTATGATTGTGTGTTGTTGGTGGTAAAATGTCGTTATAACTTTGATTACTTGGCATTTCAAATTCTTTCCATGTCTGCATAAAATTTTGAAATGGAATTAATAGTATTAATAAATAAAATTGATTTTTTGTATAATGTCTTTTACTCAAGCACAAAAGCATTTTGACAAATAATAGTGACAAAAACAAAAATGAAAAACAATGAACAAAAATAAACTAAGCTAATGCAAAATGGCTTCCAAAACCCAACATCTGTTACTCTTTTTTACTCCATATACAACTTAGAGAGGTGTAGTTATCCACACGGACAGTACATGATATCATCAGTTCAGTTCACAGTCCCTGCCAGACTAAGTTTGGGGAAATTAACCAGATGTGATTTTCATTTATGTTGACAGGGAAAAAAATCATCTTGTTTAAAAGTTCTAATTTATCTGATCTGAGTTAGCTAATATAACCTGGAGTATCAACCATCACTACTAGAGTAAACTAAATTTTACTCTATATGAAATTCTTCCGTTAAAGCCATGGATCGCATGGCTTTCACTTTTCTTTTTTTTTTCCATACATTGTTTTGTTTTATTTTTTCCATTCAAGAACATAATTAAAGAAATAAATTTTTTTTCCTTTCTTCCCCTTCTCCCGGTCCCCTCCCACTACCCCCCCACCCCTCCTCCCTCCCCCTTCTTCCTTGAAAGAGGGCATGGTGCCCTGCCCTGTTGGAAGTCCAAGGTCCACCCCCATCCCTCCCGGCCTAGGCTTTCACTTTTCATTTCAAAACTTGACATTTCTTTCAAAATCTGTGCTTTTATGAGAAAAACATGCTCAAATTATAGTCTAAATAGTATTTTATACTGTATAATTCATCTTAATCTTAAAATTATACTCATATGTTAAATATTTTTGTATCAACAGAGTTTTTGTGGCCAAGGAGTTTATATGTCTATTATAGGAAATTATTTAGTGGGTTAAAGAATTTATATTACAAATAATTCCTTATGATTTTATTGTTATTTCATTATAAGAATTTCATAATTTAAGTCATATTATTTATACTAAACTAAAAATGGCTTTATTTAACAATCCAAGTGCTTTCAGAATACTTTAAAGGACCAACACTCCTAAATTTGATAAGACATTTAAAACTCCTGAACATTGGCTTTATTGTTTCTTTAAGACAGTTTTCCTGTGTTGGTTACTCAGGTATAAGGTCCATTTTCATTAACTAATAACTTGATTGACACTAGTAATAAAAAACTGAATATAATATTTTTGATGCATTTTTGAGACATCATTATAATGACCACTTAAAAATATATTTATATGTAATCTTATGCTATACAATCCAAACTCTTCAATTTTGATCTGTTGCAAAATTTGTAATTGTTGTTAGTGTAAAATTTCTATTGTATTTGCATTCAGTTTTTACTCTTCATGGTTGCAATAAGTAGTATTTTATACTTAATTTGAATTTAGTAACTTTTTTAGCTATTTAGATTATAGATATTATGAGAAATAATTTTTAAGACTTGATCTATTTTGACCATAGAATTAAATATTATAATGCAATATATATTTTTACTGAAAAAAATCATACACAATTTTTTTTTGGCAGAATTCAAAAAAAATCTCAACACTGAGGAAATTGAAGTACAAAGGTAAGGAGTTAGAGGCCAGGTTGAACTAACAGTGAGGCACTATTCAAAGTTAATGGCATGAGGAGCAAGAATAAAATTATGCATATGTAAAAAGCACCGCATGATATTTTGATATAGGTACACCACACTTGATGTTTAAAGCAGTCTGTACTTGTCTACCTTTTCAAATATTTAGCACTTACTTTAAAATATTCAAGTCATTCTTTCTAGCCTTTTGAAAGAACCAAACTTTATCTCTAGACACTCTTTCATTACATAGGATTCCAGACATATTATTCACACATAACCATACTTGATTAATCATAACTGAATTTTCAGTTGGAAAATTCATCTTTCTATCTTTTCTTATAAGAACAAATAATTTATTTTTAATCAATTTATATTGATAGTATATATTTCAATATAATTATCAGATAGAGTCAAGTAGTGTTCTCTATTACTTATGTTATTTACATAAAATGCAAATAAACCACTTATGGTACCTGAGCATGAAGAAAAAATTATTTAGCCTAAAAAAATTCATTATCACTGACTAGAAGACTGGTGTATTTATGAACACACTGGAAAGGACTCCTGAAAAGATAACATATTCTACAATATAACTTATATATAGCAAGAGTAAAATGAAATATAATTGTTGACCAACGTTGTACACCACTTCTGTCTTGAATTTACAAGTTGCTAATTGCATTTAAATGTTATGTTGGCACTTTTCTTTCTCAGTTGCAGCACTCACATTTTCTCTGCATATTGAAATAGTCCAAAATATAATACTTGTTTGACAAGTTTTATAGCATAATACTTTTAACAATACTCAATACTCAAAAGATTCTCCAATCAAAAGAATCAGCTAAAGAAAAAAATCTAAGGAAACGGATGAGAGCAAAATATTCAGAAGTGTACTAATGCTTCATAAAAGCAAATCATGGTGACCTTGTTAATAGGACTCAGTATGTAGGGCTCATTTGGCCTGAGATTGAGAACAAAAAACCTGAGTGTAAATTCAAGTGAAAAAATGGTTCCTGCTGGCAATAGATAAATCTGAAGACATATGGGTACACTTTAGCAGCATATTTTATTTAGGGTACTCACTCATAAGTGAGTACTAGTTGTATAACAAAGGATAATAAGCCTGTAGTCCACAACCCTAGAGAAGTTAAGTAACAAGGTGCACCCTAAGAAAAACATAGATAGATCCATCTGGGAAGGGGAAATAGACAAGATCACCTGACAAAATTAGGAGCATGGTGGTGAGGGGAGAAGGGAGAGTAGTCGGGGAAGAAAAAGGGAGAAGGGGAGGGGGAAGAGAACTTGAGGGAACAGGATAATGGAGTTGGAGGAAGGACGGAGGTGGTGAGCAAGGAAGGAGATATTTTGATTGAGGGAGCTATTATAGGTTGAGCAAGAAACCTGGCACTTGAGAAATTCCCAGGAATCCATAAGAATGACCTCAGCTAAGTCCCTAAGCAATAGAGGAGAGGGTGCTCGAACAAGTCTTGTCCTGTAATCAGATTGATGAATATCTTAGATGTCACCAAAGAACCTTCATCCAGCAACTATTGGAAACAAAAGGAGAAAACCACAGCAGAGCACTGGCCTGAGCCCCCAAAGTCCAGTTGAAGAGTGGGAGGAGTGAGAATATGAGCAAAGAGTTCAAGACCATGATGGGTACACCCACTGAAACAGTTTACCTGAGCTAATGGGAACTCACCAACTCCAGCTTGACAGGGAAGGAACAACCATAGGACCAAACTAGCCCCTCTGACTGTAATGTGTGTGACAGTTGTATGGCTGGGGCAACTGCGGGGCCACTGGCATTGGCCCCAGGAATTATCCCCACTGCTTTTACTGACTTTTTGGGAACCCATTCTCTTTGGATAGACACTTGCTCATCCTAGATATAGTAGGGAGGGCCTTGGAGCTTCCCCAAAGCAGTGTGCCTGACCCTCTCTGAAGACTCGCTATGTCCGGGAGGATAAGTAGAGGACATGGGAGGAGGGGAAGGAGTGGGACCTGGGATTGGTATGTATGATAAACAGATAGCTTCTTTTGTTTTTAAAAGAATAAAATTAAAAATAATATTTTATATATGAATTTTCATTGGCTAAGTCATTTAACATGTTAAGAAAAGACTCTTAGACATATACTAAATGTATTTTTAATTTCTTTTCTCAAGACATGAACAGTTCTAGTGTTGCCTCTGTGTATCAAGGGATTTTATGTCACAGTCAAAATAACCTTCAATACATCTGTTAAGATAACCCCAACATCAATTTGGAAATCCACTATGAAATATATATCTAAACTATTTTAAATGCAAGGTAGGTGCTACTAAACATTTGTAGCTATTATTTAACTATATTGTTTTCTCAGTCATAAATTTCCAATTCTTTCTTTTTCCTCCCATGTGTTGCTTAGATTCAAGTTAGATCTTAGTTTCTAGTCCAGAAAAAAAAGTCTAAGAGAATCAATTAATAGAGAACCTGAGAAAAGAAAATCATTAAAATCACAAGATCAAAACCAGCATTTACAAGATAATAAGATTTTATTAAAACAACAAAATTAAAGGTTGTAAATTAGGTATCGTGTGATAGCACACACACACACACACACACACACACACACACACACACTTAATCTTGACACTGGGGAGGCAATGGTCTGAGTTGGAGGCCAATCTGGGCTACAGAGTGAGACCTTAGACACCCAGAGCTACATGGTGATAGTCTCTGAGGGGGAAAAAAAACAAAGGATGTCACACAAAATTTGTTGTAAAGAAAAAGTATTGCAACAATGTTGTGAACAATTTTATAGACGGTGAAACTAAATTTTAATCCAAAGCCGTACATGCTAATTGTCAGGGCTGGAAAACACAGCTACACAGACAGTCAGACAGCGCTACTCATTCTTTCAGTTTGAAAGGCAGATAAGTTCATTGCATTTCCTAACAATTACTAAGCTATATAAACAACCTAAGTGTTTACCTTTGATGACTGGATCAGAAAATGTGTGTTTCTTTCCACTAAAAAGGAATCAAGTCCATCTTTTAGGATAAAATAGATGGGTGTACAATCTGTGCACTTGTTTTGTGTTGCATCTGTGTACATTTCTTTCTATTAATAATGAAATAAGCTCTGTATTTAGGGCTACATGAATGAACACAAACACCTTCATGTCAGAGGAAGTAATCCAGACAAAGAGGCAATGTTAGTACATGAAGTCACTCATATCATTTGATGCTTAAACAGCTGACTTGTTAGAAAGAGACAACAAAATAGCAGTTACTAGATGTTGGTAAAAGTGTCCAAATTATGAGTGAATCAGATGACAATTCAGTACAGTAGCTATAGTCCATAGACAATTATTATATTCTTAAAATTTGATAGATATATGTACCTTTATTTAAAACAATGTCAGGTGATGAATATGTTAGTTAATCTAACTGATAAATATGTATTACATTATCTATGTAACAAAGAATCACATTTTATTCTTTCATATACATATGTTTGTTATCAAATTATGCCTTAACAAATCTGGGCAGAGAAGATTAAAGACTTAGTAAATTGGAGATGATATGTAAATAAAGTATTTTATGATCATTTAAAAAATATTTATTAATAAAAATTAATAACTGAAAAATTCATAATTAGTCCAAGATATTTCTTTTACAAATATTTTTCTTCTTCTACTTAAAGACATGAGAAATCATACACAAATTATATTAGTATCTAATTATGCCATTTTGTTTTAATATTTGCCTTAAAGTATTTGTTAAATTGAGTATTTTATACAATTTGCATTTCTTGTTTTGATTCAGGAGGAATCCCCGTTTGGACAGTAACATGTAAGTTCTGTTTTGTACATGTATATTTCTCTAAAAAGGGTATTAACAGTTTTCAGTAAAAGACAGAAGACTTTGTATAACTATCTTAATGTTCAAAGTCTTTGCCACTAAAACAGGAGAATAAAGAGATAATATATAATTTCAGAGAAAATTCTGGGGCTTAACCTCAGGATATTAGTTAGATATCATCTTTGTAAATTAGACTTTAGTATTTTGTCTTTTTTTCCTAAAATCATATATTTTATGAGAAGCCACTATTAACTTATATTTTAACAAAACCACCTTGCTTAAAATAACAATGGCTACAATTCTCAAAAAGGAATGACATTAAAAATTGATTTTTTTAACTATTTGAGCATGGATTCAAAGCACTGATTATTTATCATTTTAGCTACATTTTTATGTGCTAGAATTCACGAAATCTTGCACACTCCATAATTTAAAAAAAAAAAAGAAAACGAGCCTCCCTTCTATACCTTTTGAAAACAAATCCAATGGGACTCATATAAGGGCTATTACTTTAATACTTATACCATATATCACTTCTATCCACTGTATCATATGTAATGGATTGATAACATACACTGCCATATAGGACATCATAGCAGAGAACATTATTAAAGAGAGAAATTTTAAAATTAGCCAAACCTTTAGAAAACATAGTACTAAAACTAAACTCTAATGTAAATAATGTACTCTGGGTAATGGTACATAAATCTTAGTTTTTGGATTATAATAAATGAGCCATTGTGGTGAGAGCTGTTGATAATGGAAGAGGGTATCCATGTTTTCAAACAGGAACTACATGGAAAATTTCTATATTTCTGTACAGTTTGTGTAAATAATGTACTCTGGGTAATGGTGCATAAATCTTAGCTTGTGGATTATAATAAATGAGCCATTGTGGTGAGAGCTGTTGAAAATGGAAGAGGGTATCCATGTTTTCAAACAGGAACTACATGGAAAATTTCTATATTTCTGTACAGTTTGAAACCATACTTTAACTACTCTAAAACAACTATTCAGCAAAAGATAATGTATATATATATAACATATATATATTAGATAAAATGAATTCTTCATGTATTTTATTTCTACTTTATCAGAGAACAAACCTAATGCCTGAGCACAAACTATTAATGAAATAATAATATAATGATATTAGATTTTTCTTCAAGATCAATTGATTATATTTCCAGGAGCACAACAGTACTTAAGGAGTAAAAATACTTGACCTTCTATAGAAGTTTAAATGTCAACAAAAATACCCTGTCCAATAAGATATCCAGCATGTACGTACTGCGAAGTTGTTATATATTTAGTGCTTATATGAGCAACTGACAAAGCATATAATACCCCACCTGTTTATGTATAAAAAGAGTTGAAAGAAGTCAAATGTATCCTGAACAAGTGGAAATGTAAGGTTTTACACAGCACCTAGTCTATGTTTATAATTATAATACTAGTCCATTATATTGAACCAGAAATTATTTCTATCTATCAATGCTGCTTTCTATTCTTTGGTTTTATTTGCTGGTTCTATAATAAATTAAAATGAAACAAAATCTCAAAGAGTTCTGAAAACAGCCAAGGGAATTTCAAAGCAAACTAATATATAGTGTACCTTCTAATCAGTGATATTTATGGTATTTAATAAAAGAAACAGCTACATTTAGAAATATCATCTCTTTTCACTGAACTCCACTAATGCAGAAGTGTATACCTCTGGTGAATAACAATCAGAAGCTGTAGTCATATGCTGTCAGGAAGTGTTAGAGACTAATTTATTGCCAGCTTTAACTCCTATCCTCTGAAATAGGTTTAGTATGGATTTTGGTGTAAGAACTGGTAATATGTCATCCATATTTACATCTCTTTAAGATGGCGTGTCTTCATCTTAAAGGGCACACTCACTAACATACATGTGAAAAGACACCTTCTGACACATTCAGTCATTTACAAATGTTGCTATTTATGAAGTTAACCAAGGATTTCTCTGAATATATCAGGTTCACAACTATACATTAGACACACAGCACTAAGTACAAGCATACCTACTAATATCACAGCATGACGAAGCTGAAGTTTGTTTCACAACCTGACAGTTTCAAGAGCAAAGCATTTTCCATTTTAATATGTAACTGTTTTATGCTTAAAGCACTATCATTTTAGTTTAAACAGAGATTAGACTAATCTTGGATTCAAATGAAGCATATAACACAGGGACAGTTAATGAGATGTGTTTTCTCTTTATGAATATGCATAACTGGTGTTATCAGTAAGCATCAGACAGGGACATGATTTGACATCTTGCTACTCTCAGGGAAAAAAAACACCATTGCATTGTTATTTAAATAAAAACCTAAACTTTGAAGATGAAACTAGGTACAAAAATCCATATTCTACCTTTATGAGTTAAAAAGCAAGGTCTTAATCATTTTTTAAAATTTTCAATCAGCTCTTCCTAAAACAGAATAAAGCAATCTTCTCTTAATTTATCTTTGGGGAAAACATACTAAATCCTATTAAAGGAAATTTAGGAATTGTGGGGTTGTATCAATTTATTAAGTGCCTTCTGTGAAGGCATGATAAACTGAGTTTAGGACCCCAGTATGCATTTGAGAAGCTACCTGTATCTGCAGACATCTGTAAATTCATGATCAGGGAAGCAGGATAGACAGAACCCTCAAGTTTCTTGGCCATCTTAGAGATCATGTACTTTTACATGATCTTCAGGATGAAAAAATGTATTGTTCCAAAAAATAAAGCAGAGAAAAATTGCAGACACCTGATATCTATATCTAACTCTGTTCTCTACATGTGCTCTCTCTCTCTCCCTCTCACGCACACAGAGTCCTTGCTACACACCTGAAAACATGTGCATCTAATTCACAAAAAATTCAGTTGGCTAATGACAAAAGATATTTTTAATATGTGTATATGAACAAAATAATAACTTTCCCTCTCAGAAAGCAAAAACTCCTTCAAAACCAGGAGCACTGACTGTCAAGTAGATTATGAATCAAGGATAATTTCAGTAAATTCATCTTATGGACTACCAGAAGAGTAGGGACACTGTGTTTCTCAGGTACTCTAATATTGGAATTTAGTCCTAAAAACAAAGCAAAACAATATCAAAACAAAATATGAAAGAGAGACAGAGACAGAGGGAGAGAGAAGGCAGGAGGGAAGGAACGAGGAAGGCAGGAAAAGAAAATCAAAATGACTA
The DNA here is from genome assembly GCA_004026605.1 of Ondatra zibethicus. Lineage (NCBI taxonomy): Eukaryota > Metazoa > Chordata > Mammalia > Rodentia > Cricetidae > Ondatra > Ondatra zibethicus. Next base: position 93,317 of record PVIU01002377.1, on the reverse strand, counting down.
ATCACAATGACAATAAAATTTTTTTTTCAAACTGTTAATGAACTTTCGTTTACATTCTTTGGTTGAATTCTTTTAAACATTATGTTTTTATTCTTAAATTTGTATAACATGAGGAATTGACACTTCATCTATTTTTACCTCAGAAATAAATACTTTAGTTTAAATTCCAAACTATTTTGGAATAATATTTATATCATTTTATCTTTGTTTCCAAAAGTTTTATGCCCTTTTATTTTTCTTTCAAAATGCTGTTTATTGGTTATAAACTTATACTGACAACTATTATACATTAACCAGCACTTGACATTCCAGCTCAGCATAACTACATTAACCAAATTTAGAATTTTCCCAGTACCTGTAAGGCCTTTGTTCCTAAGATGGAGGTGTGATACCCTATTTGAGTTACCTTCCCAATTTCACCCACAGCAGGAATGATGTTTGTACTGAGTGGAGGAGGGGATGCCCAGAAGAGAATCTTACTGCTTTCTGAAATTGCAGCCACTTTAGGCACTTGCCTTCCAAGCCAATTAAAACACTGTTTAACAGATTTTACACTTCAGTCAGAAACATAACTTTTTTCTTCAATTAAAGTGTCCCAAAGCTGCATTAGTACATATTGCAAATGAAACAATTAGAAAGGGATTAAGCTTCTGTCCCCCAGATATGTTACAGAAGCTTCTTTCTAAGATAAAAGTTGCTGCTCTTCCAAGTTTAAATACACCAACACTCTAATCACTTCTAATTCCCAAAGTGGTGTTATCACTTTCTTTTTAACTATTGAATTCTCTTTGGCAGAGCTAGGGCAATAAAACCTATCATATCTAATTTCCAGACAGCTTGATAGAACCAATGTTCTCACTACAGATAAAATGTAATGAAGCACTTTCTTTCCCATCGGAAAGTCTTTGATTCATATGCTTTGATGCCAAGTAGCCTTCACATCTGCTGCTTCTCCATTGATGGCTTTAACTTGGCATGCTAAACTAGTGTCTGATGAAGCTGCTTTACTCAAAGGCACCATTTTATTTCTTGCAATGGGAACATAGTAAATCCCTGTAATAAACATAGGATCAGGCTCACATACAATAAGTTGTGTGTTAGAGGAGAAAAGAGGGAGGGAGACAATCTCCTTGAATAAAAATAACTCATTTAAATGCAAATACAAAAATGCATAGTCAAGAATTAGTCTTAATGTTATTTCAAGAAGAATTAATTTAAATCAAAACTATAGTAGACATTATTAAATAAGACAGCCACATTATTTAAAGATTTCAACCTTTTTTTAAAGACATTGCCTCTTAACGTAATGTTACCTTTAATGTATTGCTTATAATAAATACTTCTGTACAAATAACAAAGTGAAAATTACTTGAAAGGGTTAAAGAAATCTTCAATTAGGTATTTCTTATTGAAAATAAAAACCACAGACTATAGAACTGGCCCTGATGGTGTGAGTGCAGGGAGGGCAGGATCAGAGGTCCCGAGAGCAAGAGAACTGGCTCCAAACTTTGTAGGTGGCATTGGGTGCGGTAGCTGAGACAGGGCTGGGTAGTGACAATGAGGGGAAGCTAGTGAGCTGACCAACCAACGACCACCTAGGCCCAGAATCTGGGTTATGAGTTAACACACCCCAACATTCACTTCATCTATGAACTGTTGGAGCATGTGAAAGGGATTAACCTACAAACCCAAAACTGCAGGATGTGCATAACACAGGAAAACAATTTATCTAAGTAAGAGACCATTATTGATAGTGTTTCATAAGCCAGAGGTCTCAAACCAGATTATGACTCATATCAATGAATATTTTCAAGTAAAGATGAAAGGAATAAATAGTAAAAACACTACAGCTTCCATAACCAAATTCTTCTCTTTCTTTCTCTGTCACCCCCCCTCTCTCCCTCTCCCTCCTTCACTCACTCCCTCTTTTTGTTTTGTGTTTGGCATTTTTTTTAAATTTTATTTTGTTTTTTGGGGGAGGTTGTGAGGGCACAGAGTGGATGTGAGGGGACAGGAAGGTAAGTGGGATTAGGATTCATGATCTGAAATCTATAAAGAATCAATAAAAGTTAAAAGAATTTTTAAAAAGAAAGAGGAAAACACAGAGATGTCAATATTTCCATATTTCATTTTTGTACTTATAAGTAAGCTAACATGACTGCTCAAACAAATTAGTGTTCAAACATATAAAACATTTAACTTACTCTAATTAAGTATTCAAAAATAAAATAACAATTATATAAATTCTAAATATTTAGTTATTTATTAATTTTTCACTTTCAATAAATTGTTAAGAGTAGTTTGGGGTTTAGAAAACTAAGTACATTAGGTTTTCCATTGTCTAAGTAGGAAGACAATTTGATTGACACATAATTTGCTTATCTTAGCTAGGGTTTCCATTGCTGTGAACAGACACCATAACCATGGCAATTTCTTTAAAGAAAAACATTTAACTGGGATGGCCTACAGTTTCAAAGATTTAGTTCACTACCACCATGGCAGGAAACATGGTGACACACAGGCAAATATGGTGTTGGAGAGGTAGCTGAGAGTTCTACATCTTGAGCTGAAACTGGGAGGAAGAGAGTTGAGCCACGAGGTTTAACTTGAGCTTAAAGATCTCAAAACCTGCTCCAGTGGCACACTTCCTCCACCAATACCACACCCACTCCAACAATGCCACGTATCCTAGGAGACCCACGTCCTGTGAGCCTATGGGGCCATTTTCATTCAAACTACCACATTGCTTAAATCTAAAAATCGATTTTCTCCACTGAAAAAAAAGAAACATGAGTTAGGACTGTGTGACAATTAACCCTCATCAGTAAAATCAGTCTCATTCTTCTATAGCAGAGGAGGGAGTCAAAGTAGTTCCTTGAATAGCTGAAGTGTAATAACCACACAAAAGGAAAATTTGCACAAGTCTGGATTTGAAATCTTTCAATCAAGATCTATCTTTCTATAAATCCACATGTGATAATGTTTAATAACTTTATGTTATTAACTTTAATAACTTTAAGTTTAATACCTTTAAACTCTTTACATTTAATAACTAACTTTTTTACATTTTCTTTCAAATGACATGTGCTTTTTTTCAAAAGCACATTCTTTGGTAAGTCCATACGTGTGTACATGTATCTAGACCATATTCATCATCCAATCCCTCCCTCCAACTCCCTCTAGACCTCATTGCCCCTAATGCATCTCCAATTTTATTTAGATTTCTAGGCAAGCATGCAGTACTGGCCATGTGATAAATTTCTTTTCCTTGTGTACTGATAAGAAAAGGGGATTTAATTAAACAGCTTAAAATGGCTATTAATGAATGACAATGAAATAAACAGAGAATGCCTCAGGATAAAGCACCTAAATCAGTAAGGCTGCTGTCATATAAAGCAGTATCATTTGTTGAGAGAAATCATCTCTGCACTTACTGAAGTACCATAAAGAATTTTTAATAATGCACAGTGGCAATTAATGGGTGGAGTCTGAATATTAGTTGAAAATATGTGCACACCAGAAGGCATAACCCAAATTTCAATCAAGTGCTGACATAATTGTTGAGCCTGTTATAGTAAATATGCTGTTTTTGTACTACCATCACAGATCTTGCAATAAAATAAACAAAAGTAAATATTATTTGAATATACTAAAAAATTATGACTACATATATAGTGTTTGTTTTTTATAAATCTAAGTATTAATTAAAAATATGCTCTCAGCTAAATTCACTTTATGTTCTATCTTTCAATTCAAAACTTATTTACATTCCTATAGACTTTTGGAAAGAATATAACTCAAGCAATAGAGATGCAAAACAGGAGTTGAGATTACATAAAATATCATGTGATGATGGTTATGACAGAACATCTTTGTTACTCCTGTTACTGTGATTCTATAAGCCTTTGGTTGTTTTTTTTTTTTCAAAATAAATGACACACTATTGTCCATTTTTTTCCTTTTTAAATAATCCTGATGATAATTTCTATTTATCTGCGATGATTTATAAACAGGAACTTAAAATGTAAATTTGAGTTGCCCTAAAGAGGAAGAGAAAGGGGAAGGCAGAGAGGGAGAGAGACGGGGAGGAAGAGATGGAGGGAGAGAGGGATGGTGAGAGGGATGTAAAGAAGGAGAAAGAGAATGGAGGAGGAGGAGCACTGCTGAGGGTAGGTACCAAACTTTACAGTGTTTTGCTCCAGAAAGACTGAAACCAGCTTGAACTTTTAAGTGCACTATGCACACTTTTAAATATATTGACTTTCAATATAGAAATAGGATAGAATACTAGACATTTGAGGAAAATTTTTATTCATGTATATACAGAATAGCAAAAGAGAAAATATATGACAAAAGTAATTTTTAAAATGCATCTAGCTTAACTGTTTGCTACAGGTATTCCATTAATGGTTACATTTATTTTATTTCTCACATGGATAACTGCACACAATTACTAAATTACTTACAGATAGCAGAGAAGAAAGAAACATTAGAGGAGGCTGAAAAGTATGAAAGTCTATGCAAATAAGGGAAATATTTCACAGTGTGTGTTTGGGGGGGGTGTTGTACACCGATAATAGGCAGGATCTCTCACTAAACTGAAGCTCACCATTTTCTCTATGTGGACTGGTAAACTAGCTCTGGGAATCTGCCTGTCTCTGCCCACTATGCGGGGATTAAAAGCACTGAATATGTACTTTGCAATTTATGAGACTGTTGGGGGTTTTAACTCCTATTCTACTGTTTGTAGAGCAAGTGCTCTTGTCCAATTAATTGCTTCCTTCCTACAGATAAAATTTTAAAAGAATACCTCAAAGTAAATTGGCAGATAGAAAATATCTGTAAAGCCTTTTGAATTTAGTTAAGTGTATTGACAAAATATCAAAATGTTCAAAGTATCAAGGGTTAGCTAGAGGTACATATGATAAGACATAAAAAATATGGGGATGTGTTGTATAGTAGTATCTGCAGCATGGAAGTAGAAGAAAGGTAGGGATAAAAAGTGAATGACTAGTTCATAAGCATAATTTGCAGATGATGCAAAGGAAATAAACCTGGGTGTTTGGTTAGTAAAAAAATTTCTAATTTTTGGTATCTTTAGTAAGGGAACTTTTAAAGTATTTCTCAACATGGACTCAGTTTTAAAATTAAGGAATAAATTATAGATACTGATTTAAAACCAGAAAAAAGGAAAAGGACAAGAAGGAAAAAGAGGAGAAAAGAGGAGAAAAAGGACAGGGAAGGGGAATAGGAAGAGAAAAAGAAAGCAGAATCAGAAACAGAAGCAGCACCTTCCCAAGTTTAAGGAAATTTGAGTCTAACCTGATAAGGAAATTTTCTCACAAATAGAGGAAAAATAAATAAGGATTTAGGGAATAAAAATAACAGTTAAGCTGGGCTTGATAAGGAAGGGAGAAATGAAAGACAGTTCAGCAGACAGTGGGGAAACATAAAAGTGCAGCTGTAAACAATGTGAGAACAATGAACAGAAAGTAAGAAGCCAGGCTTCACAGTACTTTGTGAACCTTGCAGGATCCTAAGTTCTTCTAATGCATATGGGCAGTGGTCACTTTAAAGAACTTAAAGTCACTTCAGTAACAGTGCAGACAAAACTAGAGACAAAACTAGGGAACTGAATATTTAGATATTAAGTGTACAAGGTAGTTGAGAGATAATACTGGTTTCCACTGCAAAGCAGTGAAGAGTGTTGATGCATAGCAGGTAAAAGGGCGAACTCTGGAGAGAACTAGGAGGGTCTATTTAGGCTGAATACATACAATTCTGAACACAGAAGAGATGTTCAGTGAATAGTTATTGAATGAAACTAATTTCTTATAAAGGAATATATCCTAACTGAGAACATAAGGTGTGCAGTGGTATTAATGAACACATGCCATCACGGGAATTATTTTATTAAAAATTAATATAAACAATTTTTATATTAAGCAATTTTCAGTTTCTCTTCAAATTTAGAAAATAAGCTCCCCAAAGAATTCCTAGTTACACCTTGAGTAAGCATGATTTCAAAGCATACTATCGTAGACATATAGAAAATTCTAAGGAAATTATCTACAGATTATTTTATTTCACTCATATAACTGTCCTTCATACATTAGAAATCAGAAGAATGGAAGAGAAGACTACATCAGGCAAATATGACAAAATCCTTTTGACGACACTTAAATAATTCTGTGGCCATTAAAACAGTTTATATAACATATTCTATTAGAAAATGTGGCAAAATCAGAAATTGCAGAAAGAACAAAATTGACAAACCTGTGAAGAATGGAATCCCAAGACATATGTAAGATAATTTTAAATCCTGAACTTTAAAGCTCGCCTCATAACCTAGTATTGCTTATATATAGTATTGCTGAGACTACTATAAAGTGTTTACTATGATCTTGATCATAGATTTGCTGCTGTTGCTATAATTTGGTTTTACTTCAGTTCTCTCTGTTCAACGGATGTGAACAGTGTGCTGTTTTATGGATGTGGAAAAGAAATCAGGGAATGGTTTGTCAGTCAGTGTGCACGGGAGCTCAATGAACAAAAGCATCATTGTCTCTGGAAATGGAATTAGGCAATGAGTCCCCTAACTGCCTGTGTCTCCACAGCATCAAGAACTTACCCTCAAAGCGAAAGATCTTGCTATCTCTTACTGTTTGAACTGAGAAAGCAATAATGGTTTACAAGAGTTTTCTGGAACTGAGAATTTCAGCACAATCGGACAACAGCAAGAACTTGTTAAATTAGGAAAAATATGATTGCCATTCCTTCAGAAATCAATGCTTCTAAATAAGATAGAAAAAGATGTGACTTTGTATATGCACAATTTATAATTATTTAAAAAGTACAAATAATACTAGATATAAACAACCCACACTTTAACAGTCCTTGTTTGATTGTAGAGGTCCAAAGACAGATAGATGGACTTCTCTGCTACTGTATTTTTAAGGTAGTGTACCCTGTCTAGTATATTCGTAGAGTTTAAGGAGCCAAAACATGAAGTTGGAATTAAAATATTTTTAAAAATTTAAAAATACATCTAAAGAAAAATCTACAATTCCTGTCTCCTGTGAGTTTTTCTGGGTTTTTTTTTTCTGATTTCAATATTAAGAATTCAGCATGTGATACAATCAACAGCATAAGGTAATTATTAGCTCAGTAATTATCTCTGTATGGTTGTTATTATAACCAGTGTACATTCCAGAAGTTTTCAGGTCTAAAGGAAGCCGGTGTTGTTTGAAATAAAATTTGCTTTATGTAGATTTCTCCATGTGCTAGAGGCACCCTTGTGTGAAAGTCACAAAAATAAAAAATTGTGAAAGTAGGAAGCAAAGTCAGTGGCAAGGAAGAGTGAAGGTAGACAGGCATGCCATAGTAGAAAACAAAACAGGTAAGAAGCTGCAGAGAGTTGAAGAGATAGCCAAGAAAGTGAGGAAGCTTAAATGAGAAAAACAATAATAGAGAAAAGAGAATTATATTTTTGAAGAGTTTCATGTTCTTCAACACGAGCTATTCAGATAATGACTTACAGTTTGTAACAAGATATACGAGTGTTCTAGAAGATAAAAGTAAAATTCAAATTCTGAAATCCACAGGGCGCAGAAATAAGTCATTTGTATTACCAAATCATTGTGTTGGACACTTGGTCTGTGTAATTAAACAAGCTCAGCTACAGAAGGTCCTTGTGCATAGAAGTAATTTAGATGTATTACCGATTAAGTACTTCATACATCTATCCACTTCTACAAGTGATGTTTGTAAAAAAACCTAAAAATCAAGAATAATTTTATAATAAAACATTCTTAATAATCCCACATAATAAGGAAAAATTGATAATTGTACTTGTTGTAGCCACAGTGCATATTGAATTAAATGTTTAAGTGATATATAATTAATAAATCTCACTAAATAGTAATGATTTCAATTAAACATAAAATATCTAATACTTACATTGACAATATGATAAATAAGTTCAGTTCAAAAATAATTAAAACTTTAAATGATGTGTAATTAAGTAAATGAAATCTAATTATTATTTTGAAATTTTATTTTCTTTTAGAATTCTATTGTTCAAAGCTAGTAAAGTTTTATAAGAATTTTCACAAAAAATGCATACTTTGTGTGCTTATGGTTTAAATAATAATGATGTCACTGTGAATTTATTCTTCTATCTGTAAACAAACTTCTACATTCTTGAAGGAAATTTCTAGATTGTAGTTCCTGCAGTGGTCCAGACTAGGTAGGCTGGTAAAGCATGTTTGATGAAATAGTTTAATAACATGAGACAACTTTTAAATAAAATTTTCTTGTTTATATTAATGGTCAGTTGTAATTAAATAAACGATGAAGGCATTTGCCTGCACTTAAAAAGAATACTAATCTATAAAGCAAGTGCTTGATGACTACAAAAGCAAGTACAGATCACTAGATACTAGTTGAAAATAATTTGCTACATTATTTTCCAATGAAAGCAACAGTAGTAATGATGAGAGAACAAAGAGGACTCCAAGGCACGATACGTTAGGAAGACCACACAATTACACTGTTCACAGAAATGTTGCACAGGCTGTTCCTCCAGAGGCCACTGTGAATTGAATGATGCAGCCTAATTTTGGACCTGATAAATACACAGACCATAAAAACTTATTCTTCCTTCAGTTGCTGCATCTGTGTTTTTTTTTCTGAAACAAATGCATGCATTCAAAACATTCTTAAAGGCAAGTATTTCATACTACTATATGTATAGGATTGGAATCTACTACTATTCAGTTTTTAGTAAAGCTATCACATTTTCATCCAAAGATAAAATCTCATTAAAAACATTATGGTTAGTAAGAATTTTTATTTACTACTAATTAGGAAATACACTAATTTTTAAAATTTTTTATTTCAATATTTCCAACTACACAATAAACAACTTGTATTTGTACTTCTCATTGTCTCAAGTATTAACAAGATTAGACATGATGGGCATTAATTTTAGTTGAACTATATTCTTTTAAGTTCATGTTATTATTTATAGGCACACATAATTGTATACTTCACCATTTCATTTATGAATAGAAAGGATCATTTGTGATTTTGTGGTTATGTTCAGTAGCAAGTAAGACTTACCTTGAAAAATGTCATGGTTGCACCATCCTCTACTGCTCCGTACTCTATCTTGGTTTGCTTAGCTAAATCGTCAGCGGAGTCAATAGGAGATTCCATGCGTTCCACAGTCAGAAAGGCGGCTAGGTTAGCAGTGTACGAAGAAATGATGATAAGAGTGAAAAACCACCAAATGCCTCCCACTATCCTGGTGGAGAGCGCTTTGGGCATGAGCTCAGAACCTAACAGAGAATGGGGGAAAGGTGAAACGAATACAGACAATTCGATCAGCTGTCAGACAAGTTTGGTCACAGTGGAAGAACGGGATCACTGTGTAATAAAAGTTTAAGCCAAAGATTGACACACTGCTTCAGTATACAAGCAACAACGTTTAGGAGGGCAGAGGCCAATTTTAGTACTGTGCCACCTCTGGAAACACCGTATCAAGTATAGTTACAGGAGACTGGCCTTACCTGAGATGGTTCCACGTGACAAAATTTTAACATGTAAAAAGTCTTAGAAAAGTAACATTAGAAGGGAGGAGTATAAACTGCTCCAATTTATAAACTACATGCAAATTTGTTCCTATTTTCACTATTTAAGAGTTTCCCAGAACTAATTACTGAATACAAATTCAGATACATTTTCTTAATACATTTGTGAAAGTTCGTTTTCAATGACAGATAGCTCAAATATGTCTGCTTCATTATTTATACTAGATCTTAGACAAAGAGCAAAGAAGCAATACTTCACATTTATAATAGCAATGTTATATGATAATAAAATATTTAATTTACTCACATGCCTTATGAAGGTGTAAGGTATTAGGCCTGTGCTCATTTTAAAATAAAATAATAAATTATTTACTGTGATTAAGCAAATATCTCCCATTAGAAACTTAACCTCCACTAAGGTAATTAAGTGAGTAAACAAACACAAATTTATCTTTACACATATGTAATATTACATAAATATATCACAATTCAATGGCTGGAGTTGCCTGCTCATGATATTACTGAGAATGGGATCTAAGAAAAATATTTTAGTTTTCATTATTATTAATTTTATATTATCTAGTTTATTAAGAAAATTGTTAAAATGTAAAATCTTGTCTCTCATTTAAATTTTAATTGCATCTTTATATGAGAATGTGGTATTCTTGTTTAGAGTATATGCTAAAGTCATCAATATATAAAAAATATAGACCATCCACTTTTATTCATTTTGAATCTAAAATAAAAAGGAAAGACTATGAAGTAGCTAATATTTCATAGAGTTTGAGTAAAATGTAACAAAATGAAGATGGACTCATTTTGCTGATGTGTTTTATAGTCTTATCTTCAATGTAATCACCTGTGCAGCGAGGAAGCATTATTTTATAGGTAATGAAAACAAATTATTCATGCTAACATCGAACACATGTGATAGCATGAGCGTTCTGTATGACATGACTCATCTTACACTTCTGTCCATCTTACCCTAGCAATTTCGAATATACAAAATCTTAAAAGCAGACAGACTTGGACATGACAGCCAACTCCAGCTCCAGACTCTTGTCTACCACTCTGTAAGGGAAGAAAAGCAAAGCAAAACAAAACAAACAAAACGAAACAGAATGGTACCTTTCTGGTGTAGTTGCTCCTAGGCCCTACCAGACACACACTTGGACATTGAAACACTAACACACCCAAGACAATCAGCAGCTTTGGCTGCATGTTTTACTGCTTGTTTATTAAAAAACAAAAACAGAAACCAATAAAGTCAAAAGAGACTAGGAAAAAAGCATAGTGGATGGAGACATTTGACAAAACTGTCCCAATTACCACAAGTTTGTATCTTACCCACAGACTGAAATTCGCCAGACACCTTCTAGGCTTGTGAATCAGAGCCTGGTTAGGGGCTGACTGTCATGTACTCAAGGCAACGTCATGTCCAGCACTATATCCCACTAATTCCTGGGGATCGGGGCATCAGCCAGATAGGATGGGTTCCTCTTTCATGTATCCGCCAGCCGAGAGGTGAGGACATGGCCAAGCAAAGGAATCTGAATTTCCTATTCTTTTGGCGACTTATCTTTATAGACAGTGCAAATAGACTTATTTTTAATTGCCATCACTAATAATTAAGTTCATTTTGTAAATGGACCACCTCTCAAAGATTACCAAAATTTTAGGGAATATAAATTTCAATAAAGAATATTTTAGTTTTCATATTGGTATCAAAATTTTAAAAGAACCATGCTGTTTTGGTCTGACCTTGATTGTGAGGATTAGTTACTGCAAACACCTGAGTTTAACTGTTAGCAGGCTGCCTAGGTAAATTATGCTACTCCACTCCACAACTAAAGACACCGAGAACACTCCAGGTTGTCAGCCTAATAATGAGGAAAGACACCCTTACCTTGGACCCTAAATGATGGAAAGGGAAATACAACTTTTGACTTTTGATTAGTATTATTTAGAAAGATATGCCACACACGTAGACCAGTTCATAATATACATTCATAACTTTGCAGGGAAAGGGTTATTTCAACTTAGTAGGAAATCCTATAATATGTATTAATATTATTTATTGGCAAGTTAACAGTTTTTTCTTTTAAGAACTATTCTTGCTTTAGGAAACAGATTATAAATGGAATAGTTGTGACTTAATGGGCTTATACAGAATATTAAACATGCAGTGTCATGGTCCTTTTTAAACTAATTAAACAGTAAATAATCACTTTCCATATCTTAATGCAATCATTAAATGAGTTTCTTCAAAGTGAATACTAAATACATAAAATACATTTTTTTTCTTATTTCACTCATTGTCAATTGCTAAAACTTTTGATATTTTGTTCTATTTAGTAACTGTAAACTTAAAAAATACATTTTCAATATATAATATAGCCTTGGCCAAAATATCAATTTATCGTAATTTGTATTTCTGATAATTTTTGGAATTATATTTAACTATGATAATATTAACAAAATAAACCACACCATAAGAAATAAAAATTATATCTGGGAATGTAAATAATTAATAAATAATACAAACCATATAGACATTATTACATGTACTCTATCATTTTTGTAATCTATAGTGTTTACTTTTAACCTTTATATTATTAATTTTAAATAATTTAATAAATATTATATTTTGCATTCACTTCTAGGCATGCAATATTTTATATTCTTATAAGTTATTAAGTATAGCTATTATTTTATCTTAAACATAACTTTAAATGGAGTAATATTTAAATTTACAAATTTATATGCAATCAATTTAGTAATCATGCAATGAAAGAGAATATTTTACATCAAATTGAGACAGGAAACAGGAAATGTAGAATGGATTCTTGCCTCAAGGAGATGTAATTTTAGTATTGCTTTCAGTGCAGCTTCTGACTAATGAATCAGGTTAGCTTGCTTATCTATGGAGTAATGTGCCTGCTGTGGTTAATAAAAAATATTAGATGATTATATTCTATGTGGATTTGCAGAGCTGTTTTCTCAGACTCTCAAATGGGATTTGAGAAGGCCTAAATGCATTAAATAGATGGAGAAGCTGGATTATGGCTACATGCACAGAGGCTACCCATGCAAGCGACTTGTGCCAGCGAGAGCTGTCACCCCCAGCAAAGAGTGGGATATGGTGCCCAAGGGAAATAGCAGGCTGAATCGTATACCTTGCTGCATGAGAGCTCCAACTCCAAACCAGAAACTATTTAGCAAGGTAAAATTGTTTTCCACCACGTCTGAGTCAGGATTGCAAGGGTGTGGATTATACCACTCATAGGGACTAAACCTGTGGTAATTGACAGAAAAAAGAATATATTTAAATAGCAGTGAGAAGATTCTATCCAACATTCTTGCTGCAAGAGAAACAAAAAAAATAGGTAAGATTAAACAAAGCCAGAAATAAGGCATTTTTATCATCACAAGATTTCATATGTATGACAACAGTGTGATTTCAAATATCCCATGCTTTATAGTTCATTCCCACACTATTATAAGAAGTGGTGTTCTTCACTGTATTGTAATTGTAAGAAAGTCTGCATAAGAATACTTTAATATAGACTTCCATATATTATATACGTACTATCTCTAAATCATTTTTAAAGCCCAGAAAATCATCAAAGATTTAAAAATTGTTATAAAACGAGCATTTAAAAGACTGCAATAGTTGTGAGAGGATAAAAACATGTTATTATTATCATAGACACCACCAAGCTGGCAGACATTGAAATAATCAATGAATATTTAAGTATGTAAGGAACAGTATTGTGTGTTTACAGTTTTGAGAAACGAACTCAGCTCTGACCTTCAAAGTCAGAAACTCCCACATTTTCATGAGTTCTTGGCATGCCTGTAGATGTCAGATCACATCCCAATATACAAAACGTCAGTGAATATTAGAAACAGGAGGGCATATTGTGGTTGCCTATTTTCTAATTATGTATTTGCAAATTTGTAACTCATTTAAATTATTGTTTTTAAAGCACAGCACATTTTTGTCTTAAGGCCAATTACTAATTATTTATATATATTATTATTATTCCTAATTCTCCAATAGTTAATACTTAACTTTCAAAAAGTGTCATCTTTAGGCATAAATTGATTTATGCTAATTATAATCCAAATTCAGTCATCAACTGAGAGACTATCCAAAACACCATCCACATAATTAAATGCATTTTCCAAATTATTATGCTGGCAAAATATTTTCCTCAATATCTCAAATATTAAAGCCACTCTTTTATAAACTAAATTTGTATATGTGTCTTTTAGGAATGTATTTTACAAACCTGACTGTAAACTATAAACATAAAGCTGGTTTGTGGATTTAGATTTAATGTTTACAAATTGGAGATATTAGAAACATAACTACAGATCATCACAAAACTCTGTGTAAAATAACTAAGTTTTTGAAAATTGGAAGCTATGAACTTGACAGAGACAACTCTAGGGATGCTATAAGTTCCATGAAAAGAGATGGTGTGGTAAGGTCAGAGAGGTGGAAGTATAAATATAAAGGGTCTTGCTTTCCCTTTCCCATATATAGAAGTTAGGTGGAAGGAAGAAAGGAAATAATGAGAGAGTGAGGAGTGAGTCACAGAAAGGAGAACAGAAGGAAAAGAGGAAATAGGAAGGGAGGAAGGCCCCAGCACTGCCTCTGAGCATCCCTTCCATGGTGAAGGAGTCTCATAAGTTAAACTGAAGAGAGTAAAAGATGTAGGGTAAACCGACACTTTAAGTAAAATACTGTACACATTTCACAAGATTATTTTCTGCTTAAAAAAATGAGGACGATATGCCCAAAGGACACAAACCTAGATGATTCCTGTGCCTGCAGACACATCTAGCAGGAATGCATAAGCCACCTGTTTCCTTTCACATCGCGCTTCCAGGGAACGCTTGCCCCTCACAGACTCCACTTATTTCCATATCTGTTTTGTCCCCTTCGCATTTGTTGCAGCTCTAATTCTGGTTCTAGTTAATTTTCTCTAAGTTAAATTTCTTCTATCTTCCACTTTCCTCTGTCCTCTCAAATGCCAACAAATTTTGCTTCAACTAATATCTATATATCCCTCCCAGTTCCTTCAGACTCATATTCAAATCATGGTTTGCCTCCAAATTTACATTTCTACACATAGAATTATTTGGTCCCTTAATTGTTCATATTTCATACTTGATATAAAGTGGGTTTTCAAAAATTCAGTATTGTGCTTGACAATAATTAGATGACCAATATTAATTCACAGTGGTCATCCCACCCTTCCCATTGAATATCCACTCAATCTCCATTGGTAGCATCACTTTATGACATCTTTATGTGAAGAGCATGCTACTAACCCTTTGCTCACTAAAGGTCAACATGCTTTGTGTCATCTTCCTTTCTTTACATTCCATTCCAATTACATTATAACCTAGAGACATTTACCAGTTACATTACCACACCTATGGTTCTCCGTCTGTTCTTGTTGACCATTGCTATAGTTTGCTATGCTAGCTACGGATACCATAATGTGCAGCAATATGTATATATGGAGACTACACTTGTTTGTCTGAAATGTTTTCTTCCTCTCTAAATATTGTTCCTATTCAGTTTTAATGTAGAATAATTCTTGAGCCATCACAGCTACGTGTAAGAAAATCTTCAGTAATGCCCATATTCTTCATTAAAGAGAAAAAAGATGAAGGTCTATATAAATAAAATTCAACACTGCTTGTACTGTGTTCCAAAATAGCATTCCAGAATTAACACTGCTTATTTTGCCTTGCAATCTGTGATCTCCTGCATCTTGGGCTACTGACTCCTTAAAAGTAAAAACATTAATTGAAAAACAAAATCCTTCTGTTTTTTTTTATCAGTTCTTCTTCCCTCATGCCATTTATCCTGTCATTCCCATATCACTGCACAGCTGTTCACATCCCGAGCGCTCTTTAAATTTCCCTGTGTAGGTATAGCTTTCCTGATTCTCTGTCTTCTGTGGGGGATTATGATGATAAAAACTCGTGGCTCACTCTCATTTTCCATCTCCATTCCTGAAAAAAAAATTGGCAGTTCTATTTCCTATCTTTCTTGCAATGCAACTTATTTGAGTTTGGAATATGGACAGAATATATCTTAATATTTAGTTTAAGAATTTTTGTCATAAACTCTGTTTTCCCATTGAATTAGGAAAATTGATGAGTAGAACAGCATTAGATGTTTCATGATGAGGATAACAGTCTCCATATCAGGATTTCACTGAATGAAAAAGCATTCGTATTTTTTTAGATTTTGCGTTTGGGCTTTATCCATTAGAGAGCTTTACAAACAGCTATTTTCTATTTTCCATATCTGTGGCACTAAGAACATCAGGCCATAATTAGCATTATCTAAATTTAATTCTTTCAACATAAATCAATGCACATGTCTCCTTTTACAATCACATTGTAAAATAATGCATGACATACCATGTCTGGTTTAGCTTTGTGTATTTAAAATTTCTAAAACCAGTTTTTAAGCATTTAAATAAATTCAGAAACTCTGTGTTCTCCCTACTTTATTTTGCATTTGTGTCTAAGCCAATCCTCTCACCTGTGGACAGTCCTGCATATCTATACCTATTTTCTCCTCAACCCTAAGAGTCTGTCTCTGTGAAATCTTAGTTATCGTGTTTTTATTCAAGCCCACTTTTGATTATTTTTACTTCTAACTACATTATTGTTAACACTGCAACCTCTTTTAATTACTGGCTGCTTCTTTCTTCTTATCCTCCTTCCCATTGCATATGGCTTGGCAAGTTCTCAGATTCCCATTTTGTCTTTATTCACCTAATACTGTCATGGTTTTTAAGTACTATGCTATCAATTTCAAAACTCTCAACTTGAAGCCATAGGTTCTTTCTGTGTGTACTCTATTTAATTCTATGAGTCACTGCCTAGAAGGCTACCTCTACTTCATATTGAAAGTGTTTAAAATAAGCCCAGGGATCCTAGCACATTGGTTCTTTTTCCTAATTTCCTCCAACTTAAACAGACTTACCATTTGACATGTTCTTAAGACAAGGTTTATTCCCATTTTCTTTCGCTCTCTTTCCTTCTTAACTCTAAGCTACAATAGAGGCGTATTTATGCTTTTTAAACTGCTTCCACAGTTCCACAGCTGATTCAACAGCTTTCCTTGCACTTTGGTCTTATTCTCAAATCATGGAATTCTACAAAGGAGGCTTCACTGTTTCTTATGTAGGACATGTTGAACATTTCATTTTGTAAACTGATCCTTATACTAAGTTATGGATCATTCCACTTCTCCCTTTTAAAATCAATCCGTTTCTGCCGTCCACTGAGTACATAGAACAAAACTTTTGATCATGTACTTAAACTTTGAATTCAACATTAACTTAAGAACATTTTCATATTAAAAGTGAAATTATATTACACTTAATGAAAACTACAAAATTGTTTTATAACATTGCATATTAGTTGGAACCAAGTCTCACTGCTGCACATTAAAATGCCTTTCTCCTACAGTATCTTTAAGCTGAAATATCTACCCTATTTTAAATTTTAATTCATATTGGTTGTTAATTAACATTATTATTACCAAATAATAAATAAAAACCTTCAGCTGAATTATGATATAACCAAATCCAATGCAAATCTTAAAAATTTAATTGTGGTCACTGTGTCATTCTGAGTTTTTATTCAGCCTTAGTCTGCTTAATTACTGTGATTATGTTTTTCCTTTTGTGATCATATAATTAAACTGAAGATTTGAGAACAACTGATATTGCACAATGTTTTCAACTGAGTTAAAAAAAAAGTCTCCAAAAATGGTATTTAAATTTTCTATTCATATTTCAAGGACTTGTGAATACAGTCTTATTTTGGATAATGATAATTATTTGCTACAAATTTATTTAATTTCTTGAACAAATTCTCAAGAATTTCTTGAAAGAAAATAAGATTAATACAAATTATATCATCCCACTATTGTTATACTTAAGTAATAAGATTGTGTTTTATACAAGAAAACTGTAGTAAATGTCTATAGCACATTTAATTATGTTTCTAATAAACTTGGTAGAATCATGAATCATAAAAAGAATATAAATCCTACAATATTTTTAAATAAGCTGATGACGGTTGATGCATACATTTTACGATACTCTTCTTTTATGAAGTTGTTATATACTATGGCAGATGTTTATGGTGACTAGATGCCATGTCTTCAGCTGTACTTTTGTTTATTGCTTATTTATTTTTAAAGGTCACTGCTACTCAGTTAAGCCATGTCCTCTTCCAATACAGATGGTCCAACCATGTTTGTGCCAACAAGACCATCATGGACCCCTGATGGATTTATCACTTAGCATTTACTTAAGAGGCAAAGCAGAGGAGACAATTTTATAAAGGTCCTACCTCGGCAAGCAGCCACAAATAAAGTACTATTTCTCTACAAGAAATCCTGGTGGGCTGAGAGCCACAAGAGCAACTTACAAGGAAGCAAGCTGTCATTAAGCTCAGGGACACGTGCAGTGTCACAGTGGACAGAAAAGCAGATTGAAACCCAGAAAAGGAAAATGTCTTCCCAAATCACAGAAAGATCTGACCACATCTTTGATTAGTCCTGTTCAAACTATGCTGTTTTAATGATCTCCCTGGAAGAAACAGATATAAACTGAGAGTTTTTCCACCCAGTGAAAAGAAAGCATGCCTTCCAATAAAATTAGTTTTAACATGAGGCATGTCAAATTACGAAGACTCCAGACTAGTTATATTTAAATAATGATCTCCAGAAAATGAGAAATGATTACCACTTTATGTTGTGTTGTTCATGCCAATTATAAGTCATTGAGCTGTGTTAGCTCATCTTGATTTGTTACACATAATCTAAGAATGTTGGCATCATTAGTATAACGGAGGAATGTTAATAAATTCTGGTTCCCAGGATGCACAGAAGGCTGGAGCCAGGTACCTCACTGGGAATCCATCTCAGCCAGCATGGCTCTTGATCATTACCACAATAAAATACAAAATCAAATTCTTATAATTAAATTAAATTTCCATGAAGGAAGTAAGATTTTTTTTCTAGTTTTCCCATAGAACTCAAAATGAGGACCTTTTCCATTTTCATTTAGAACAGAAGACACCTTTTAGTGCATTTGCATAGTGGATTTTCTGGAGCCAAATCCTCCACAAATTAAAATTTTGCAATAGCATCTCAGATATATAATCAGAATACATGAAAAACACAAATATTTGTGAAAAGACGGTGTTTAAATTAGTCAGTGCATTAGGTGACATCCAGCTTTCTTTAAAATATTATAAAGCAAATGTTTATTTTTTCATTTACTATAAGCGGTCTAATAATGCATATGCTCAAATTGTAAAATTAAATAATTATGCATATATTTGAAGTACTCAATTTTTATTTTGATTTCTGTGTGTGTATGCCATATAATTTTTATGCAAGTTGAAAAAAAAATATGTGAGAGTAGTTTCCCTCCAACTACCATGTGACACCCAGGGATAAAACTCAGTGATCAAAGTGGTTTGAAAGAGAATATTTTTACCTATGAGTTAGCTCCCTGACTATAAATTCTTTAAGGGATATTATATTTCATCTTAACTCTAAACTTAGTTTTATATTTTTTATTTATCTCTTTTTTATGAATTATAAAAATGAGATAGAGCATTGCACATGAGATAGAGTATTCCTTATATGCTCAGTAAAAGTCACTCTTTAAATTCATTATGAATTGGTAGTCTTAAGTGTTAGAGAATCATCATAGTGTAAGTAGGAAAATAAAGATTATTAAAGGAATTAACAAATTGTTGGACTAAAAAAAAAATAACCTTTAAGGCAGGCTGTTGATGTGGCAAAAGCTTTTATACATAACTTCTCACAAAAATATGAATTAATATGAAATGTTTTGTTTCTACTCTAGCAAATTAACAATCATAATATCAAAACTTCTGGGGAAAGCATCATATCAAACAGAAGTCTGCCAAATTTGCTGGTTTACAAGCCATAGCATGATCACCTGAGCTGCTGGTACAAAAGCCACAAGCACAGTCACACATGCCACAGCACAGTTACATGAGCTGCTGTTGCACACAGCACAAGCACAGTCAGTCACATGAGCTGCTAGTACACACACCAAAAATACCATCACATGAGCCTTGTGAATACCCTTACCTCCCCAGGCTAAGTCTATACAGTTAACATATATTACATTGCTATTGCATTAAAGAAACAGAATGTCCTAGAATAGTGTTTGCTCCATTCTAAACAAAATAAACGTTTTTCTTTGGCAAACTACTACACTTCCACGTGAAACTGATTCTCAGAAATTGCTTCATGGCTATAATATGCTTATATGTGGCAACTGTTATTTTGTATGTACATTCTATTTTTTACTTTTGTATTTTCTTCTTTTTATTGATTTTCTTATTTTTGAACACTTATTAGCCATAAAATTTATATTATATTCAGCTCTCAGTTAATAGTTTATATGTTCTTGAATAATTTAATTTTCAGAAGTAAGGATGGCTGGTATTTGAAATCAGCTAAGATTATGTATCCAACATTCTTATTACATGAAAAATACCTCACATACATTCAATTATAAAAGTAACTAAATTTGTATGCATAATTGTGTATGCAGCTGAATGTGAGATACAGAAACCTATGTAGAATTTTTAACTTGTCCATGTCTATATTAATTTAAGAAATATTTTCTTTGCTAGACTAGAGCTTAATAGTAGGATACTTGCCTAGCAAGTGCATGCCCTTCAGTTCAATTCCACGCACTTTCAAGAGTTTCTGAAAGTATAATTCTCTAGCTACAATTTACTGCAAGTGCTTTCCAAATTATTAATGAGCAGGATATGTGTTAAGGCTGTTCTGTGTTTTCTA
Organism: Ondatra zibethicus; assembly: GCA_004026605.1. Classification (NCBI taxonomy): domain Eukaryota; kingdom Metazoa; phylum Chordata; class Mammalia; order Rodentia; family Cricetidae; genus Ondatra; species Ondatra zibethicus. The sequence goes on along the minus strand of PVIU01002377.1, from coordinate 72,824 downwards.
GGCTAAGATGCAGACAGTTTCATTGTGTAAAATTGATATGAGGAGGTTGAATGAAGTTGGATTATGATTAAGAAAAAGTGACAAGAAAAATTGAAAAAATAAGAAATATTATATAACCTAGGAAATAATAACAACACCAGTTTATAAAGTAATTTTCCATTAAATAAACAAAAGTTAATGTAACTATATTTTGTTAAAAAAATAGACCTCAAAGCACATAAAAATTAACTGTCATTTATATACTCTTGATAGCATTTGAATGAGGAAATTGATACTACTCTAGCATATTAGCTCTATATTAAAATATTCCTGATACAAGTACGGCGACTTTCTTCCTACTCAGAACTCAATTTCACACTGTAGGTACTGTCATCTTTTCATGCAGTCATAATTTATGGCATCATAGGGCTGGCCCTTTTGGTCTTTTGTCAATTTAGATGTTTATTGGCTTGGGGCCAAATAGAATATAATGCTAAAAATAGCCTGCACCTTATTATTTTGTTTAAAATTTCTACCTTGCTATGAGATTTCTCAACTTTAATAAACTTCCATACCTCACACACAGGCTTCCCAAAACTTACCATTATCTCTAGAATAAATGATGGCTATCTGTGTAGGAAATCAGTTCTACAGTTAATCCAAACATCTTCCAACAATTCAAGAGAGAATTCTCCGTCACTTGTCTGCCTTTGCCATTATCTTGTATTCAGTCAGTCACCAAACTTCCCCTCATTTGCTCTTCAGAGTGACTTGGGAGCATTTTCTTGTCTCCATTTCATAACAGACTTATTCCTACAATATTATTTTGGACCTTAGATACCTTCTATCAAATGCCTCTGAGTCCCTTATGTATGTTTATTTTGTTCTACTCTACATATGGGTATTAATAAAATATTCCCATACTCTATTATTCTTTCATATTAATGAAATTAATTAAATTTCATAATAATTAATTAAAAATCTACAGAAACTCGGTTTTACCTTTTCATCTCTTATAGCATTTTCCCTAAATTTCAAGCCTGTAAAAGCTCTCATGGTAGTGATTACTAAATCTATGATTTCTCCAAACAAACCAATAAATAACTCATAGTTTACATTCATATTATTGTCACATGGCATTCATAAAACACCTCCACACTTTTGTTGATTTTTCTTCCCTACAAGAGAAATATTTTTTCTATTATAGTCAATTAATTAATATCCTGCTTATACTTTAAGGATAATTTATCTATTGAATGATTAGCTTTTTAACTGGAAAAATATGCTATGTTTATTTTAGACCTCACCATTTCAAATGCTCTTTCTATTATGGTATATTTAATAGCATTTTATTTATATGTTTATTACTAATTTACATAGTTGGATAATAGACCCTTTAAAGGAAGGATGTATGTATGCCACTATAATTTTGTATCTCTTGCAACATTAGAGTAATACTGGAAATGATTAAGTGTTTAATAAATAATGCTACATCACTTAATATCTATATGCTAAAAAATCCTATAACACTTTGTTCAGTGTTACTTAGAGGATGTGGCACAACTGCATGTTGAAGACTCAGAGTAGAGTTGCATTCTTAGTGAATAATTATAATAATGTTTCCCACTAAATGATACATGAAGTTTCTTATGTATAATATGTAAATATAGAGCTTATAAAATGAGGAAATATTTATCTGTTCTCATTTTGATTTTTCTATGAAAGTGCAAAAAATTGATACCATTAGGTAGCTGATATTTGAAATTGATAAACAGTATTTGTCTTAAGCCCTGGTTATCTGCCTACCTGTCTGTTTGTGAACTTTTTTCAAGGCAGAGTATTTTCTTCAAGTATTGATGGCATAAATCTTATTGTCTTAAATTTTGAGATAATAAAATAGCTTAAGAACCATAACATTTTTCTATTATATCCAGCAAAATTTTTCTCTAAACAGTAAATCAAATGCCTGGACAACCAATAGGCTAAAATAAAATAAAGGGAGAAAAGCTGTGTAACACTTAAGCTCTCCTACTTGAGTGACTGGTGGAATCAGTTGGAATTTCCCCCATAAGATGTATTCTCATTTATAGGAGACAAAAATATTAACCTTCGACAACTGCTTGATCCTGGACTCACTGTAAACCTTATAAAATAACTAGGGGACCACAAAATATTTTCTAAAAGTTCAAGAAAAACAAAAATTTCTGAAAGTAGCTGCAGTGGCTCAGAAGGATGAAGAAACAACAAACCTCTTCAGGAGACTGCAGAGTATGGACAGTAATACCCACCCATTAGCAGAATCTTGGCTATGAATGAAAGAACATCTTTAACTGTGCAAATAGGGAAGAGAGTCTGAGCCATTATTCTGTTCTTTCAGGCTCAGCTCTCCCACCGCTGGTAATCATTGTTGATACCATAATCCTTGAGCACGAAGGGAAGCAGAGCATGTAAACACTGAGGGCTCACAGAAATGTAGGACTGACAGGGAATCCTTTCCACACTCTGGAATGTAAAGTACCAGGAGCCAAAAAAGCTGTTTAAAAGCTGTATTGTATTTTTCCTGTTCTGAAAATAATAATAAAAGAATTCTGCTCTTTTTATGATAAAACAGCAGTTTAGCTCTGCCTGGCATTTTTCAGTTCATAGTGCTGCTAAATGCCTGTACAATTTAACCAGCTGCCTAAAAAAAAAAAAAAAAAAGCAACTAACTTTTGTTCTGGGAGACTGGATCACAAAGTCTTGTCTATGGTGCTGCAGCTTTTTGTCTCTGTCTCTCTCTATCTCTCTCTCGGTCTCTGTCTTTTCCTGTATGTCTCTCCTTGTTCCCTTCTCTAAAAATACTAAATTTAGTATTTTACAAAACTTGATGTATTTATTAAGGAGATAAAGGTTTTAATTATTTTAATTAATACAACAAACACATTGCAAATTATTATTTGTATGCAAATATTTTAGTATTTTCTCTGACTATTTACCTACACACTTGGAAGTAAACATCTGAAGTGAAAATTAGCATATGAAGCATATTAATACATTAGAATATAATCACACATCTTCTGTTCTCTAATATAGAAAAGAAATTGCTTATAACATCTAATGAATTTGTCTCTTAATCTGTGAAAATAATAAAGCCAATATTTAAATTATTTTTAAATATTCAGATTCTATAATAATATATTTAAAAGTTTTAGACTATGTAACCTGAGAATTATTAAATAAATTATTTTAAACAGTATTATTTATGTGTTTATGAGGTTTCAAATTGTAAAAATTTCCAATTATAGTTAGAATAAATTTTATCTATATTTCTTTATATTAGGTTTATATGATTGTGAATATTTTATTAATATTTCCTACAAGTAATAATACTATTTTTTTCTTGTTAATGAAAAAAGAATGTGCCTTGATATCAACACTTTCAGTTGTATGTGTATAAATTCTATGTCCACATGCACATGCAATTATTGTCTATAAATGAGTGCATGGACACACATGTAAACACATTACCAGTATTTATCTTTCAAAAAGTCAACAGAGTTGCTTCATGTATTTCAACAAGAGCATTTTTCTTATTTTTCCATTCATGTTAAGAAAATTACTTCTCCTCAGCTAGTGAAACAGGAACCATGCTCAAGAAATTAGGCCAAAAAGGCCATGTGTGGCTGTTCATTTCTCTGTTATCAGTCCTTTAACTTTAATTTCTCAAAATATTTTTTGCAATAGATTGACTATCTGTTTCATAAAATAGCTAGACTGCTTCAACATGTTTCAACAGATTTGTTTCTTGAATTACAAAAGACCATACAAAAAATATCACCCCATCTTCTGCCTTTTACATACAAAAACCTTCCACACAAATTTCTTAGTATATTTAAAGAACTCAAATTATATCTTCCTGCACTTCTTTATATTATATTAATATTGTATTTATACATAGTTGTTCCCCAGTTTAGGACACTTCAGAAGAGTTTACAAAATCATTTGTCATAGAAATTCCTTTTACATTGGCAGCAGCAGTTGTGCAACTGGATTCTAATAAATGTCTTTTCTTACACATTGTACAGTTTCTGGTAATTACTTACCAAAATATTAACCAGGTTGTTTTTATTTATGAAATTTTATCACAACTTTAAGTAACTGCTATGTCTGTGTCAAACAAGAACTTTGTGCTAGGGTTGTGCTTCCCAGAACACATAAGCCCAGTAAACCTGTATTTAAAAAATTACAAAGGTTTTCATATGTGTTTGACATTCTTCTTTTTTTAATTTAATTAATTTTGCATCCCAACCTGCAGCCTCCCCTCCCTTTTCTGCTCCTCTCACTCCCTTACTTCCCCAAGACCTCTCCTCAATCCACCCCTCCTCCCTATTCACTCAGAAAGGGGCAGGCCTCTTCTGTGCTTCAGGAAAGCAAGGCATATCAAGCTGCTCTAAGATTTAGCACCTCCCACTGTATTCAGGCTGGACAAGGCAATCCAGCATGAGGAATAGGTTTCCAAGAGCCAATCAAAGCACCAGGGATAGCAGCAGCTCCCATTTCCAGGACCAAGATACCAAACTGTCACACATAGGGACATTCTTCTTAATTAGGGTATATCTGCTTCTCCATTAATGTCTGCAGTCCACACTTTATTTTTTATTGTCTTTTCAAAGAATCACTCTCATATGAATATATATGCTCTGTGAACACTGCACTTTGTCAAATATGTACAGTGAATTCAATGAATTAATATATATTATCTTATAAAATTATTTGCTAGTTCCCCTTAATCTTATTATTTATGTATTTCTTTGCCTTCTGCTGACCTTTTCTGTGGTAACATGGTAACATAATTCCTGAAAATTAATATTTTAGTTAACAATGATAATAATCATACGTTATCTAGCAATGGGGAAATTAATGGAACAATTTTATTTTATTCACAGTAATATAGACAAGGCCATTATCATAACTACAAGGCTCTGAGAAAGATAATAAATATCAACTTTTATAAACAGGTATGTAAAAGTACAACTGAAATCACAGAAAAATACTTATTCAATGCAGCATTTCTTCATTCTTATTTATATACAATGTAAGATAATATAAAATTTTGAAACTGTCAGTTATTTAAACAGATCCATACCAAATAGCAGCATTTACCAAAAAATGAAGTGCTGAGAAAAATGGCCAAATGTGGACAGCAGGTAATAACAGAGATACTCAGAAATCCTGCTTCATATATGTCTCACAGAGTGAGAAAACAAAATGATTCAAATGGACTTGACAACCATGTTATTTTTATTTATGGTCTAAAAACAAAGGAGCAGTTGTCAGTCACATTGTTAAAGTCCTTCCTGTAGTTTGAGGCTCTAGGCTTTAACCTTGCTTCTTACTGCAAAAAGGAATTATTCTCATGGCTAACTCTTGCTTTGTGTGGATGCTGTCATTAGTCTGTCTTCAGTTATATGTTCGTATGACTTGTGTTGGGTTGTTATATTTGTTAAAACATATATATATATTTAACATTATTAATTATATATTTAACATTATTAATTAGTTTAGAATCTAGAACCTCAGAGGATGCTATGCTATGAAATAGAAAATTACTTATCTTTGACATGTAATTCAGTTCTCCTAAATGTCACACTTCATTTAAATCTTGTTGAGAGACCATACCTGTTATTCTATATTTTCTGCTTTTAAGGTTATTCAAAAGTTTAATTCTTTGTATTATTAAATAACAGTTATATTCAAAGATTTGGTGAACATTATGTTACTGATTTATGCCCCTTAGTATTTTATCTATTTGCTGATATTCATTTTCCCACTGTTTCTTAGATTGGTACTTAGTACACTCATCCCCTTCCTAGTCTATAAGTCTAGTCATTAGATTTGCAGTCATTTTGATTCATTTTGACTTGCTACAGAAAGTTTAGATTGATGGAAAACATTCCAAAATGGAAGCATCAGGAAAACTTGGTTAAGTTAATTGATTTCTTTATTCAGTTGTCAACTGTAAATCTCAGGAGAATCAAAACGTAAACTGTTTGACTTTATTCGGCCACAGAGTTCTTTCCCTCTTCCTATAGGTGAAATTATTTGACATGTGCTCTTTAGTAAAAGCTATTCTATTATATGTCACAATACATTAATAAGTAGAGAAGGTACTATATTTAACAATTTTTATCTTCATGACTTATAAAAAGTTGGGAAAATATTGTTATCTCAAAATATTCCATATCAAAGAATTACATCCTCTAACAATGAGTAATTTTTATATAATTATTCAAGATACTAGAGTGACACTCAAAACAAACTTAATAAATTCTCATCTAAGAATATAACATTTTATTTGTGCTATAATTCTTAACACTTGGGAGACTAGGCAGCACGATATGATAAGTTTGAGGAGATGGTGTAGGAGTTCTTTTGTAATTTTATTGTTTTTACTGGTTAAATAAAGAGACTGCCTTGGCCTTTTGATAGGGCAGCCATGCTTCTCCGGCCCAAGATGGACACTGGTTAGACTCATGCCGATAAGCCACAACTCTAAGTGGTGATATACATTAATGGAGATGGGCTAAAATAATATAAGAGAGTTAGCCAATAAGGGACTGGAGATAATGGGCCAGGCAGTATTTAAATAAATACAGTTTCCATGTAATTATTTTGGGTACACATCGGGAGCCAGACGGGACAAAACAAGGGGCCCTGCACCAAAAACCAGGCGCCGGAAAAGCAGCCAGCGTACCTCTTGCAACAAGGAAAGACTGTGTCACAGGTCAACAACTCAAGGCCAGATGAGGCAATGGTCTGAAAATGATTTTGCTGTAAAACCCCTGTAGTAGTCACTGACAAAAACATACCCCATGGCATTATCAGGTTTTTGTCCACAAAATCTTAGGCTCACACTATGCCATAAAAAATTCTAAATACCAAGGCATAAATAAATAAAGCCTTTCTTCCTAATTAAAAAAAGACAATATCGTGGGATAGAGATAGCTCAGTGGTTAAGTGCACTGTATGCTCTTAACACTGGTTTGAGTCCATCAACTGTCCTCTGTAACTCTACTTCCAATACCCTATTTTGTCTTCTGTGCCTTTTGTGTTTTGTTCTTTTTTAGGTGTGAGAATTAGATGATATCTGGTATTCTAATAGACATCTTGTAATTATGAAGCTGAAACCATCACGGTAAAGATAGTGCTGCCAGAAGGCTTAAATTTAGTTTATTTTTTAAATCTTTCCATATTAATAGCAATCAAAGAAACACATACATATTTAAATAATTATTTTGTCAGGTTTCCTTTTAACCACAGTGAAACCATTTAAAAAATAAACAAACAAACAAAAAAAACAAACAGGTTCTGAACCTATTGCTAAGCTACCAGAGATCAGCTATCAACTTTTTGATGAGGTTACTATCTTAGGAAAATATACTACTCTTAAACTAATATACTAAATTTATAACTAGGAAGAGTATGTCATGATTTAAAACTGTTCAGTAAGGAAGCACTTCTTCCTCGCTGAAAAGAGCTCAACAAGTAGTAAACTATAAACATCCACAGCTATTGATCACAATGAAATCAAATACCTCAATTATTTATGACAACTTTTCCTCTCTTCACAGACATTTTTGCAAGCATTTATCTTTATAAAAACACTTTGATATTTCATTAGATATCAAAATTACTGTCATGATGGTAGGATTGACGTTTGAGTTTAGAAATGCTTCCTATAACTTGATAAAACTCAATTGCTTTGCCATGTTTCTAGGCTCTAGGTTTACTAATTGTTTTCTAAACATGCCTCTTACATGTTCAGCACAGCTATGCATTAACAATTTTAGCCTGGGCAACTGCAATCCCCTGTGGGATCTGTTCTTTTCCTTTCCCCAGAAATGTAGTTGAGTGGCAAGCTGAAATCTCCTCACTCTTTATTACAAAGAAAGCTCCATTTAGCTTCCCAAAGGCTGTCTTCACCTTAGGCTAACTTCATGTTAACTGCAGCTGGGATATTAAACCATGAAAAGTAGCTAGTTATGCAAAACAGACACTCCGTTGACATCGGCTATATAAATTATCGGTATTTTCTAAAAATCATACAATATTCCTGAGAAAATAGGAAATTTAAAGATAAGCCATTGAATACATTTTAAAATTACTTAACATTGACATCAGAAGGTACCTTTAATGCCAGAAAGTCATTATTTATAGGTATGAAGTGCCAAGATTACTTTATATAAACATTGTAATAATATGCTAGAGAACATATTATTTAGAATCTATAAATGGATAAGAGCTTAATGAAATGATAAGGATGATAATATAGACTGATTTGTAATGCACTGATGAAAACAAATTTAAATTATGGATAATGAAGTAACATAAAATAATGAGTATTATTGAAATGTAGCACTTTCTGAAGACTCCTTCTTAAAAGTAAAATTTGTAGAAAATTAACTTCAATAATAAACTGATTAGTATGTTAATACATTGAAAATTGATAATACTATATAGCAATATATTATTTATTTAATTTGCCTGAAGTTGCTTTTTATTTTGTGGATTTAAAAATATTTATTATAACTACCTATATATTATGCAAAAAATTAATACAATAATAATATTTGTTGTCATTAAATATTTTTACAAATTTTAACATGAAAGAAAAATTTATTTTATTCTTAAAACTAGAATATACTTTTGAAATTATACAATAGTTTTCATGTTACTCCATTAGATAGCTACCAACTACACAACTGTACAATTATATTCATATAAGAGTGGCTTTAAATTGAGAATTAGCAGGAAAATGGCTCAGATTTCAATGTTGCATTATAAAACTTAATTTTATCCTACAAAGTTTTATTTCTTACCCAGCTAACTATATTTTGAATATAGGATACTAAATGTTAAAGGTGTTATTTTAAATAACAAAAACAGCAATATTCCATTTAAAATGTTTCTTTTAGACTTACATATCAGAGCAAAATGGTTAGCCTGCAATATGCATGCTAAAAGTTTGTAACACAGTAAGTCAGGTGATAAAAGCCTAGGGTTGGCTGCCTATAGACCACTGGTCATGAGTTGTCTATACTGAAACATGAAACCAACTATACCTTCCTATAAAAAAAAAAAAGATAATCAAAAGACAGAAAACATCTAATATAAATGCTTGATTTTAGTATTTAAAATGATTTAACTGATGTTATCTGGATTACCGGAAATATTAATCATTAGCAGGCATAAACGTACAAAGTACATAATTTCTTCACTTACTAATATTTTAACTATAAAGTTTATTTTTGTAGGAACTTTCACAATTTTTTATTTGTGGGCTTTCTGCCTTTCAACTTAAAAAGTCAGAAATGTCTTGAAATATAGTATACTGTATCAACAAATAAAATGTTTTAATGTATTATTTACAGTGTGTATACCACATAGTTCTTAAGACAACTGAAGTATGTTTAGAAATCAAATATTTATTTTAATCTATATTATCCAAATTAACTATCAAAATGAATATTTTTAAATTCTTCAAAAGTAGATTTGAAACATAGCTTTCAAATCTTACTAATTCAAATGATTTCAAGCCCTAATTAAAACTGAGTTATATGAATATTTATAATATTAACTAAGTAATAGAAACTGAATAATATGAATATTTATGATATAAACTAAGCAATATAAAATAAGAGTAATATGAACATTTTACAATGAACATATTTCTAGGAGTGGGACTCTCTTTTGTATATATCCATCAATAAACAAATTTCAGGTTTTCTTTATTGTTTCCAAATCATATCTCAGAGGAACAATTGAAGAAATTTATATTGAAGCAAGCCACCCACCACCCCCAATTTGAACACCAGTAATAGTAAGGGAAGCCAGGAAACACTTACCTAATTTTATTAGGTTAAAATAATATTCAGGTGCATATTCTGAACCAACTTAGATGACAGTTGTAGCCCAACTGTTTATAATGTTTATCATGCCAGTAACATTGAAAACCTACCATTTCACCTTTGCTTCAAATATTAAGTGCATTAATTAATAGGAAAATCTGCTTTAAGTCCATTCATCTCATTTTTATCATCTTGGAGTATGACAGAAAGGAATAGATTTTTTTCAATAATTAATTTAGGGTCATATATCTTTCCTAAAAATAACAAAAAAAAACTTTAACATCTAGGCTGGAAAAATATATACACTTATGCTTTATGCAAATTATAAAGCATTAGAAATAAAAGTTGAAATTCAATATACACTAGGTTAAATATATTCATTCTAGTTTTAAAATGTGGATATATGAAACTACTTTATTAGAAAAGTTTTTATCATAAAGAATAAAAAGCTAATTTTTGTACTTTCATATACACATACTCAACAGGATTGATATGAAAACAATTTAATTTAAATGATGTAATTATGTAATGGAATGTAAAAAATTATAGCAATTAAGGTGCTGTGGCATGCTCTAATGAATGAAGTTGTACTGGCTGATGATGCTGTATCTCCTACTCATTAATAATTTGGAGAGAGAACATTATTTCATTTAACATGAAGAAATAAAGTCATACATCACCACAGTTGTTTTCTTTTTGTTTTCATTTAATATTGATGAAACTTCTCTCATATACATAAATTATGAAGGGGATTAAAATGTGAAATTCATTTTATTCTCCCTAGAGTTTCACAAATGTTGCTATTCTTTTACCAAATGAAAGCAATGACTTTAAAGAGGGGATGCTAGGATGTCCAGAGCACAGGTAAACAGGGCTTCTTGTTTTACTGAGTTCTTTGTATAGGTGTTGAATATTCTGAAAATATATTTTAACCTTTACGGCTGTGGAATAATGCTCTTTTACACTGTAAAGATTTGTTAGTTATAGTGATTTAATAAAATGCTGATTGGTCAGTAGCAAGGCAGAAAGTTTGGTGGGACTACTAGACTATAAAATTCTGGGAAGAGAAAAGGCAGATTTACACTCAGCAGCCAGATGCAGAGGAAATATGTTAAGAATACCTTATAAGAAAAGGTAATAAGCCATGTGGCTAAACATAGATAGGAATTATGGGTTAATTTAAGTAGTGATACCTAGTTAGTAATAAGCCTGAGCTAAGAGTGCAAACACTTTTTAATTAATGTAAGCCTCTCTGTGCTCATTTCAAACTGAGCAGCTGCAGGACCAGGTGATGAAGAACATTTGTCTACAAATGGCACAGAATGTGAGGCAATTACATCCACATAAAACATGAGATATCTTGGGAATGGATTCTAGACCCAAAAGAACAGAGTCAAGCATGATTTTTTTGGTAGCAGCAATTTCTTGTGTTGGCTCTTTTTGCTAGAGGCAGGCGAGGTATGGTTCCTTTAAGAAAGGCTTCCTAACTCAGTGTTAGCATAAAAAACCACAGGGCTCTTTTAAGAGGCTCTGCTACCAAACACTTAAATGATGTTTATGAGCAATTGGTGTCATGCTTCTTGGTGGTGGCAAGGACCTACAAACTCTACAAAGTTGTGCCAATATTTTGGCTCCTGCTAGTACCTCTACCATTAAGCTAGACTCTCAGGAAGCCAAGGAATGGAAGAGAGCCAGCAACCAAAGCCATAGATTTAATCCTAGCCATTCTGCATAGCAGATTAAAGACTCATGTGATCACATAGAGATATATAGTAAAGACAGACCAAAAAAAACACCTCTAAATGTTATACAGTATGTTTAAATATATATATATATAGGTTTGGGAGAGAAAAGAAAAATGATAAAGTTTTTTAAAAAGAAACAAATAAAAAAGCCACATAAAGATGGCAAATATACAGAAAGTCTGGACACTGTATGTTATTATGTTGTCTTTGAACTCTGACTGCTGAGAAAGGAGAAACAGCTGATAAAAGTCATTTGAATATAAATGCTATTGATTAAATCAACTTATATATTTTATTTATATATATATTTCTAACTGCACTCTTTATGGAAGAACCTTGCTGTAATAACAAGTCAGAACTTTAAAAAGAGAGAAAAAAAAAAACACTTTTCATTTTCTCTGTGCCAGGGATGGGTAACAGGGTCTGGTGTATGTGATCAAATTCACAGTTGATTAAAATAGGGAAATAAGTGATTATCTCTGTGTTTCTTAGTGTAAAGTAGCTATCTTTTGCATACTATCAGACTACTTTTCTTTTTTTTCAAGACTTTCCTTCACAAGAGGAATGTGTATCTTGGAAAACTCATAACATAAAATAATGGCATTAAAACAATAGCTTTGAAACATAATAAAAAAATCACATTTACTATTAAAAATTACCACACTACATTTTTACACTTTTGAAAAAAAATGCACACAATTTTTATTGCAGAAAAATATAGAGAAAACAAAAACACTAGTGTGTATGTTCCTTTGGTATTTCTCTGGTTCTCCCACACAGGCTCTATTGTTCCAAAGCAGAGTTGCAGATAATAGCTCTGGCCTCCATTGGGTAGAGACTGAAGAATAGACTGTTTAATAATCATGCATAAAAAGGACACTGTCTTCCCTAAACCAATAAACTAAGAATTTTACTAGTGTGACTGAGAATCCTCCCCCCCACACACACCCACAAAAGTTTTTCCAGTGTCTGTGGGAAAACAGAGGCATTGTGTTCAAAGCTGACAGAACAAGCCATTTCTGGAGAAAGCTTCAGAAGAGCTTTTCACAGAACATTCAGCTGAGGTCATAGAGACGCTTGGAAACTAAGGAGCATGGTAGAATAAGTATATGGATTGTGGAAAGTGTGATTTATTTTTAGCTTACTGGATAGTAATAGACTCACTATAAGGATTCTTTTCCAAAGTAAAAAAGAGAAATGGAAGAGGATTTCATAATATAGAATAGGAATAAAATTGGGTAAGAGCGGGATAGAACAGAACAGAGCAGAATGGAGTGGAATGAAAGGAAGCAGAATGGAGGGGAGCAGAGTAGAATGAAGTGACTGGAAGAGATGAAAAGGGAGAGAAGCAAATCTTTAGTTCTATTGTTCATGGCTTGCTGAGCCTGAGTTAACCGTTTAGAGGTAAGAGCACATAGTGGCAACTACCTAGGACAGAACTTCACCCTATGTACTGAATATTTAAATATAACAACTTAATAAACATTAAACTTCAATGTGTTAAAAAATATTGTATTTATTGTATAAAAATTTATTGATTTGCTGAGTTAGACATTGTGTATCTCCTTAATGGAAACAAGTCATTACAGGTTGTGTATAGTTCTCAGAAGCATTTGTTATATCATTGTGAAATGTGTACGCTGAACAGTGACCTAGAGATAGCAGCCAAATTTCTGGGAGCCTCTGAACTCAACAGTGTCATTGGGTCAAGACAGACAACAAAGGCAAATTATGTATCTACAGTATTAGAAAAACTGGACTATTAAATGTCTTCTCACGCATTTATATTTTATTTTGTTTTACCACAAAGAAAAAATAATTTCAGAGCTGGGCTGTACATAAGAGACTGAGCATTTGCCCAGCGTGTGTAAGAACTTGGGTTTGACAAAAAGGACTGCAATGCAAGCAGAAGAAAATAAAGACTGAAGAACATTTTACTTTACTGGGAAGATAAAATAAACAAAATACCTACCAACAGGTATTTGATTACAAAATATTGCTAAAAATCATTTTAATCTTATATTGTCTTTGCATTAGCTAACTAATTTTGTTCTAATTTTTTTTACTGTCCTGAAATTATAAAAGAGAGCTGGAAAACATTTTTATTTCTACCTCTCAGTATCAGAATTCACCTCCTCCTCCTCCTAGTCCTATGACTTCTGTCTAGATCTCTATTGCCTTGCATTACCTAGATAACATCTTCATCATTGGTGATTCCACTCAGTTGCATTTTGTTTGATTCTTCTAAAAAACATGAAAACTCAATATCTACTTTAGAACAATGGCCATTTTGTAACCACAACCACTGAAGAGATGTGTATGTAATTTTATAGTGGGGTGAGCAACTAGCTATGGAGATATACAGATATGTTCCCTGTGTGGTCTTATTAAACCTCACAACTTAAAAAAACAAAAAACAAACAAACAAACAAAAAACCATTTCAGTCTGTAGTTTCAAAGTGTTTTCAGGTTGACTCTGTGCTAACCATTAGGTATATTATTCAGATAATCTTAAAACATGGTCCTTTTTAACTATCTTTCTCATGTGTGTAAGAGGCATATTAGAATAGCACTCTCTAAAAACCAATTTTTATGCATATTCTAGGAAGTGTGCTACATGAGAAGAAAAATATCAAAAAGTTCTCCCTAAAGTTTACTTCTCTTAAACATTACATTAAAAATAAAAGCAAAATAGTTTGTATAAAGCAGTGTTACAGAAAGGTAAAGTGTAAATTGTTTTCTGAGTAGGAGGTTGGAAAGTTGGTTGTACAGGCATGTAGGAAAATTGGTATTTTATTTTAATGTGACAAGTCTTCCTACCAGTCAGTTTCTTTACCCTTGCACATTTAGCACAACAGTTATCCCTTCCTAAGTGCATAACAAGTCCTATTTGTCCTCACTGTCCATGAGCTGTCACTCATGGTGACAAGACTAAAGGAACTGCATACTGCTCCAGAATTATGATCAAAGCTGTTAATGTGAATATTTTGGACATGGGATTTTAAAGTTAATAAACCACCAAAGACACTATGTTTAAAATCACTGAGTTCCAAGAGAAATACAGGTTTGCTTTTAATGTATAAGACTCTAAGTGAGACATGGGCTTGTCATTTTGACCACAAGCCATATTAGCTAAAACATAATTCTAGACACTGCAGGAGGGAATTGTAATTATAAACATTTAACTAGATCTTGAGCTCATCTTTCCTGCTTTAGTCAATAATATAACAGTTGTTACTCTTTTATTCTGAAAATAATAAAAAGTAAACAATATAAAAAGCTATATTGTTTTTTACTTAGAAAATAAAATGTTATGTATTCAACACATTAAAATGTTCCTTAGTTTGCTCTCCTGCTGTAGAACTGTGTGTAATTACACTGTGTTGTTCATGTAAGAAGCCTAAAGTAGTTATGTATCAAGATTCTTATAAAATTTAGTGTATGAATCATATTTCTTTTAACTTTGTTTACATTTTATTTTCTGATGTCCTGACCAACAGCTTTGTGTGTAATTGTTCAGGTGACATCAATCCTGTTGGAGGGAAATGTGTGTACCACTATTCCCTTCATTTGTGAATTGGTATCCATTATGTATATCTGTATTACAAATTATAAAAACTCAAAAACAAGCTTCATAAATGGAATTTCAGGAGTTCTGATTGTCCTTGAGATGTCTATCATTGAAAGAAAGATTCTCTACTATCTACGGGAATTTAATTGAATGGGAATTTAAATTAACCTATTTTATAAATACCTCATTGTTGGTATTCTATGTTGCTTAAGGTGGGAAATATTTGAAGCAAGGTGAAAAACAAATCTTATGCATAGATAGGGTGGGTGCCCTAATCAGCCTTTTAATATGACTATCTTCTCACTAATTGTATAACTAGATTAAAGCATATGAGAAAGGAAGATGGGGAATAAGATTGAGAAATACTAAAAGAGAATACTGTTACACAAAAGACTTTCTATCTGTCAGTCAGGAATTACTGCTAAGATATTTAGGACAGGGACATTTGTTCTTTAGAATGCAATATCCCAGCCTTACATATTCTCCTAAACAAGTTCTCTACTAAATCAGAGAAGGATGCTGATTGCGTCATTATGCTACAAATGATAAATCAGAAGTCTATAAAGACCATATGACATAGTAAACTAACACAAAAGTATCTGAGACATTTTTTCCCTTGGTAACCATTAAATATACTTAGAAATTTTGTAAAGTATCTTTAGGTGTGTTTTTTGTAAACTTTTTTGATGAAGCCATGTTATTTTAATGACTAAAAACATTATATACTTTAATATCTAGCGTTAAACAAATGAATGCTATCAATTCATATTTAGTTTAAATTTTCATAATACTAATGGTGTTAATATGAAAATAGAGAATGTATCTAGTAGTTATTGAAATGACTGATGACAGTCTGCCTAATACTTTATTTTGTTATAGTCAACTTTACATACATTTTAATATGTAAGTCACTTTCATGAATATAAGTTTCAAATACATAATCCTTAAAACTAAGATTTAGGATAATTATTATATATTTTTATTACATTGCTGAAAGTTTGTGTGTATATATGTGTGTGTATGTTATATGTATTATATAATAAATAATATATATGTATGTGTCTGCATGTGCATGTATGTATTAAATAAAACAGTAAACAGCAAGAAATTTTTAGTGTTTTATGAAATTCTAATAAGTGTGATTTTAAAGACAGCAAATATTTTACTAATTGAGAGTGATTAATGAAACAACTAGAATGAAAGCTGAAAGTGTGTCTGTGAAGGTAAAAAGTTATAGAAGATAAATTGTTTCAATAAGAATAGAAACAATATTAAATTTTTAACAGGTCAAAAATAATTAATTATAAATTCAGACAGTATTAAAATATTTGTTATATTTAATTATGCAGCTAATTGTTTTTTTCTTTATTAGGTGTTATATGATTTTTAAAACTTCAGTGTGGTATATCTCATTAATGTATAAGTGGGAAATCTGTTATAGACTCAGTGGTTTGTTTAGACATCAGTGTCGATGACTTAAAATGAAGATAACACACATATTGATATGGTTAGTATTAACTGTCAATTTAACAGACACAGTAGTCAGATGGGAAAGAAGTTTCAATAAGGACTTCTCAGACTACATTGACCTATGGGCATACCTGTAGGGAACTGTAATGACTGCATTAATAGAAGTGGGAAGACCCACCCTAACTGTAGACATCAGAAAAAATGTCTGGCCTGTCATAATGGACAGGCTAAAACACAGAGAATAAGCTACACAGACAGCCTTTGTGTGCAGACGTAGTGTGACCAGCTGCTTTATTCTCTGCTGACTCAATTTTCAGCCATGATGGCTGTGGCTCTTAATATGAGCAAAAAATAGACAATATCTCTTTTAATTCTTTGTTCACAGTGATATTATCACATGGCAACAATAATGGAAACTAAGATATACATCTAACGGTTTCTTTGTTTTTCTGTGTTAGGGTCCAAACTCGACTTTGCATAAGTTAAGCATGTGCCCTGCTACTGAGCTACACCATTGCTGAATAGTTTCCCTTTCTCTTTTCTATAATTTAATGGAAATAAAGTACGTAATATATATATATATATATATATATATATATATATATATATATAAAATATCATGTATACTGACTTCAGTAATGTCAGTGGTTCATTGCAGCTCTCTGTATGATATAATTTTAACTGAAAATTAAAAGCAAAATACTATATTTTAAATTCAAAATGAAAATTATACTTCCTATTGATTTAGAAGGGCAATTAACTACTACATGTAGACTATTTCATTTCCTCTGGGGTTGCATCTCAAAGCATACTAGGAAGAACTGGTTTTATACAAACTCATTTTTATGGGGGCTTGCGTTAGAAATTACCTAAGCCTAGACATTCTTCTGCTCATTTTAATTAGTAATGATAAGCAAAGATATTCTGGGAATTTAGACATAGCTTTACACTCTTTACCAAGACTAATAAATACAGTTTATTGTTTTTTATTTTGTTTTGTTTTTTGCAGTTTATTATTTAATAAATTATCAGACATTAATTAATAAAATAGTTAAGAACTTCCTCATAAAGTTTTTGTTTTTTATTGCTTTTTAGATATTTAGTACATTATTTTCCCTTCTTTGAGAAATAAGCTGGATCAGGATGATTTCAAATTTACTCATTAAATAACTAATAATAAATATAGTCTGTAACCCTCTTAAACATAAAGTCAATAGAATATGACATACTACCTGACCTTATATTTTTAAATTGAAAAATACATTCTTTCAATGGGAGTTACCTTATTATCTATTTAATCAATACAGGTAACACTTCAACATAACGTCTCATTTTGACAGAAAAGGAGAGTTAAATAAGTATTTCGAACTGTTGGCTAATTTTGTATAAATACCACATGTCTTTTATTAGTTAATAGATATACAGCTGGAAAATAAACTCGATTCTAGTTCAAGAGAAGTTCCATTAGATTTTAGCATGAGTGATGCCTACACAATTTCTCAGAACAGTGTGGTATTAGGAGCCTTCCTTCCAGTATACATATGTGTGTGTGTGTATGTGTGTGTGTGTGTGTGTGTGTGTGTGGTTGCAGAGTGAATACATGGGCAGACACAAAAAAGGTTTGCTCATGTGGAGTAGCTTCTCTTTGCTGCATGTGCTGGCTGAAAACTATTCTAGGCTTAAACTATTCTGCAAAAAAACATTTGCACTCATTTCTCTAAATAATTATGAAGAGTGGCTTTTCTTGGTGACTAAAGAAATATGTTATTGATGTAAAGGCACTACAAATGTCAATTGTGTTTCCGAGGGTTATGGAAAAAATGAAGCTAAGGAGTTATGAACTTCACAATCTAAATTCAAGTTTTGAGGAAGAATAAAAAACTATAGGAAAAAGCTCTACTACACAGGTTCACTTGCTGTACAGCTGCTTGGTAGAAACAAATTCAAACTATTGTGGCTTTCAGTAGTCAAATTTTAACATTAATCAGTTAAGTAACATAATAAATTAAAAAGATAATTATGTATGAATTTATTAAAAATATAAATATGTAAATATTTATGCTGTATATATAATTTATTTTATTCTTTTTATAAAAGAAAAACTTACATCCCTACTTCTAGGAAAGTAAATTATTTTATCAGAGAATTTCAACAAAGCTCAAAGAGGTTTGCAAAAATTATTTGTGTCAATTTAATTTTGACAATTGTGCATAGAAATGCACATAGTCATAGATTATGAGAATTTTTATCTAACATAGAAATCTACATCTAAATTCTAATATTTTTTACCACAAAGTATAAAATCTCAAAAACATAATGGACTTCAGTGTCATTATGGTAGCAGTACAACTCTGAATCTTGAGGCACAATTATAATCTTAGTTAAGAGCAGAAGAAAGCTGTTTCAATAATTCGGACTGCTTTCAGAATTTGACTATAAAGACAAATGTCTACCTACCACACTTGCAGCTTACTGACACAACCAGCATGCTTTCTGCCACAAATGGCAGCATCGTCCATGGAGTAAGTGTATATGATTCTTAGGAGTTTGTAAATCTACGGCACCCCAAGGGAAAGCAAGGAAAGTAGATTGTGACTTTTGACAATTATTAGTTAGAAAAAGAGGTAACAATTGCCAAAAAAATCACAAAAGTGAGCATGTTACCTGGCTATGACAAAGAGCACACAACTGACACCCAAGTAAGCCAGCAGAATATACATCCAGATATCAGGGGAGAGAGGATTCAGGAAGGAGAAGACGCCCGGGTTTGTACCATTGGGCTTGCGGTACAAAATACTTATTCCAAGTGTCATAAATGGCTTGGAAAAGTCGATGACCTTCTCTCGAACATAGGTAATAGCCAGTGGAGCAACTGCGAGGTCAGCTTTCTGTGGAGAGAAACAGAAAAACAGGAAAAGAATGAAGAAAATTGAAACTAAGTCACAAGTAAAATATCTGTAACTAAAGATTTTGCACATGATAATTTTTGTAATGATTTTCTTAAGATCAACAGTGCTCTTTACTCTAAAGAGATGATTTACTATTTAGTATGTTGCCAGTTCCTATGTGCTTCCAGTTACTACATCAGCCTTGACCATAACTAATTAGAAAAAGGAGATAAAATTATGGAATAAAAATAAAACAAACTATTATAATACAGTAAATAAAATTATTCATAATGAAACTTTTAACAATTGCTTTTGCTGTTAGTCTTAAATTTTATTTTATCTGCACTTGCCTACATATATTGATAGAATTACAAGTGTAGTGATAACCATCTCAAATTATTTACCTTGCAATCAAAAATAATTTTCTGGACCAAGGGGATGGCTTTGTAAGTACAAACCCTTGCTACCACATCTGACAAGCTAAGGTCCATCCCAGGAACCCACATGGTAGAAGAGAGAACAGACAACCACAAATTGTCTTCTGATTTCCATATATATAGTACAAACACATATAACAAACAAATCATACATTTGCATACACACATACAAGAATGTAAAAAGTTTAGTTTTCAAAAATATAGAATAGTTCATCTATTCTATACATTTGGCCTTTAAATACTTAAGACAGTCTTTAAATGGCACAAATCTGAGAATTGTGTACTACCCCCAAACTTTTATTTCTATTCCTCTAATTTCTTTGATATTATTTAATGAAAATCCTCACACCATTGCATAAATCACATTAAAAATGAGGTTGTTTTTTCCACACTTTCCTTTAATTGCAAATTATGTTTTCATACATTATATTCTGATTATAGTTTCCCCACTCTCTACTTCTCCCAGTTCCTCCATATTGCTCCTCCCCTCCAGATCCATTCCCTTTCTACTTCTCATTAGAGAAGAATAGGCTTTTAAGAGATAACAACCAGACACAAAAACATAAGATTTTCAATTTCATAAGGATGCTAATTTCTGTGGCATCTTAAATATCTTAAATCACCAATGCTTTAAACTCATTTTACAGCCATCTATCCAGGGTGGTTTGATGCTATAAAAATTGTATGAGGTCATTATAATATTCTAATACATTGTGGAAGTATAATATTCTAATGCATTGAAGAGTCATTGTAATATTTTAATGTGATAAAGGTATCCATGCTATACCTATGGATAAAGGTATCCATATTTTGCACCCATTTTATTTTGAAAAACATAAAAAGCTTTCTGAGGTAAAAATATTCAATTTACAGAGCACAAGAAAGAAACCTAAATAATAAATGCAATTAATTTCTCCTGGCTACTGTTTGTTGACAATATTATTTTGTATGCTTTTATATGTTGAAGGACATAGGAGTAGGGAACATTCACTTGTTTTGGGAGTAGTTTCTCCAAAAACTGAGGAAACAAAGTGTCCTTCAGAATCTCACGTGTTTATAATCATACTACATGTTCATAAATTAGGGAAATACCAGCTTTAGAATAATTATTGATGTATTCTTTAATTATTTTACTGTAGCTCAGGTATTATATTGGGATCCTCATAAGAACTATAACATTTAATCTTCACATAAATTCTCTATGATTTTTTCTTCTGAAAAAGGAAAATGAATCAATAATGTAGAAAGTTTATTCATTCTTATGTAGTGAACTCAGCAATAGAACTGGCTACACATAGAATCAATTTGAAACTACTCTTAGGACCTAACAATTCAACATGTCTAAGAAACCAGCAAGAAAATCATAGAAGAGTAAGTTGACATTCACTCACTCATTCACTCACTCACACACACACTCATTCATGCATCCATTCAAAAAGTGGGAGATCACAGTCTCTGGAAATTAAGAGGTTGGGTAAATGAAATTCTTATGTGGAAAAGAAAAATAACTGACAAGACTAAGGTCTGAAAGAACAAAATAACAACACTGTCAAAGAAAGAGAATATTTAGTCCATTTACATTTGGCAAATTAAGAAAATACCCTATCATCTATCATATTTTTGTGAGTCTTAAATTTTATATCTAATTTATCTTTTATCATAACTAAGGAAAACTTTAACTATCTATCTTTAATTCTACCAAAGACACCAAAAGAATGTAATATTACCTATTAACAGGAAGTGCATTGTAAGCAACTTCCAATATTCTAGAATTAACAGAGACATCTCGTTGCCTGGATAGTCAAATTCCTTTTGGAACATTGCGGTATCCATCGTCAGCCTATAGGCTCATAGTAACTGGCATACTTTTCCATGAAGCAGGAAATTTGAAGATCTGTTTTGCCTTATAATGGCAAAGTTCATCAGTTGCTTTGTTCTCTGTGCTGCAGATTGTCTGTGAAGATTTCCTCTGTGAAGCAAGAATTCCAAAGGACCATCCCATCTTTCAGAAAGTTTAGCAGTCACTTTACTGTGGGTCCTCCTGCATGTATAGTTCAAACAGCATACCATCAAGTAGTGATGGCAATAGCAGGTTTTTTTTGCCCAAACAACTAGCCTTGTCACAATGAAGGCAAATTCCATAATAAATTTCTTCAAAGTTTATCAACCTCTCTGAAGTAATATGGAGATGCCAGGAGAAGATGTACCTCACTGTTGAGAAAAGTCTGAGTTCTTAAAACATTTTAAATGCCAAATTCTGTAGGTCTCTGAAGTGTGGAAGGTTACTATATAACTGAAATAAATCTCTATATATCTAGAAAACCTAACATGAATAAAAATTTGATTATCATAGAAGACTGATGTAGAATTCCCCTCTGTATGCTGTGAATATGTTTTATTACCATTATATAATAAAGAAGCTGTTTGTGCCAATGGTTTAGCAGAATATAGCCACACTGGAAGAGATGTATACAGAAAGGTGGTGGAATCAAGGAAACGCCATGTAGCTGCCAAAGGAGAAGGACACACCTGAACCTTAGAAACCTTACTGGTAGGCATAGCATTGTGGTGGTACACAGACTGATAGATACGGTTAATTTAAGATAACAAAAGCTAGGTTGAAAGATGCCTAAAATATTGATCGAACAGTGTTGTATTTAGTATGGTTCTTGTGTAATTATTCAAGTATAAGCAATATTGTATAACCAGAGTTGATGTGATGAGGATGACTCCCACCTGGCAGTCCCAGAGCTAGGGGTAAAAGTACCTCCATCATTTTGAAAGGCTGAAAGAGGTGAAGCCAGCATCCACGGCTACTGCAACCAAGATGCTTACCATTTTAAAAGCAGTCCTGGTCAGACAATGATTACAGAGAAGCAATAAAGATAGATTCAGACAGAAATAAACCTCTGAATGACACACAGCATATTTAAAAATGTATATAGGCTCGTGAGAGAGAGGAAAAAGAGTAGAGACAGAGAAATAAAGTCTTTGAAGAGACAGTAGAATATAAAAGAGTACAGATAGATGTAGTTTAGAAGAATAAAAGTAAAATAAGCTTTGTAAAGATGGAAGATACACAGAAAATCTGTATTATGCTTATTATTGTGTTTGTTATTGTGTTTTCTTTGAATATTTTGACTGTGCTAAGTACACTGAGACATTTCATTGTACAGGCTGCTAAACTAAACCAACATATATTTTAAAGGTATCTTGACTTCAACATTTGGGTCTAAGTATATGTTGCTTTGGAAAAGAGGTTCTGCTTTTGTTTCCACAGAGGATAGACAGCTGTGTATTCCTCACCAGCTAATATGGTTTGATCAAACAAGACCTCCTGAAGCAATGGCCCAGATGGTCTAACATCCACGACAGCTTCAGGACTGCTGGCAGAGATGGACCTACCACACAGAATACCCCATGGAAGACCTGATTAACAGCACCCCAAATCAGCAGGAAGTAATCTGTTGGAGAAGGGAGCCGCTTGTTTGGTTCCTGGCCACCCAGCTATCTTAGATCCAAAATAATCACACAACAACTATATTATTTAAAACACTGCTTGGTCTATTAGCTCTAACTTCTTATAAGGCTAACTCTTACATTTTAATTTAGCACATCTCAATTAAGCTGTGTATCACCACATGGCAACAGCTTACTGGCAAAGTTTCAGCATGCCTGACTCTGGTGGTGGCTCCATGGCATCTTTCTGACTCCATCCTTCTTTCTCCCAGCATTCACCCTAGCTTTCCCTGCCTACCTAAGTACTGCCTTGCTATAGGTCCAAAACAGTTTCTTTATTCATTAATGGTAATCACAGCACACAGAGGGTACTCCCACATCATTAGTCTAGAGAACAATGCCCAAATGCCCTAAATGATTGTTTATACTTGTTTATTTACATTTAAAGAAGATATGCTATAGATATGAATACTTTACATTGATATGCATCTTTGTTTATTGACATAAATATAAGGTCAATTTTGTTTTATGTATATTTCTTCTCTTGATTAGGGTATTTTGTTCGTACAGCTCATTTAAAATGTAATGTATAATTAAGAAATACAGATTGAGAGTAATCTCTATTAGTCAAACTCATAACCATTTTAGTTAGGTTTTATAGATGTAAGAGATATATTTCAGATGGACAGGTATTCCTCAAATCTTTAAAAAACTTACAGAATATGGCAATTAAAATGTTTTAGGAACTTTAAGGACTTCTCATAACAATGAGACTCACCTGCTCCTGGTAACACCAATCCACTTCAAAAAGATGTACCCAAGGTATCAAAGAAGCTCCTTATGGAGTTTGTTAGCCAGTTGGGCAAGATATTGTTCTTGACTGGACTTCTTGATGGTATGCTGTATAAAGTGGACATGTGGGACCCACAGAAAAAAAAATGACTGGTGAACTTGCCTAAAGAAGGTGAGATATCCCCTCAGGGTTCTGCTTCATAAAATAGTCTGCCTGACATTATGCAGGACACAGAAGAAAGTGGCAGACAAACTGCCAATATAGGAGGAACTGCTTCCTGGAAAAGTCTGCCAGATATTATGAACCTGTAGGCTGAATATGGATGTCCCAATGTTACAAAAGAACTTTGGGTAACTATCCAGGCAGTGAGCTGTCTCTGTCAATTATGGAGTTTTGGAAGTTACTTACAATGCACTTCCTGTCTGCTTAGGTAATATTATATCCTTCTGGTGTCTTTGATGGATTTGAAGAATAGATTATTATAGTTTTGCTTAGTTATGATAAAAGATAACATAGATATAAATATTGTAATTGTAATTCTTGCTTGATAGTTATTTTATTATATGTAATTTTACTATGTTAAAGGTAAAACCTTCCAGAAAAGGGGAGGTAATGTGGGATTCCCTTCTGTATACTGTAAATATGTTTTATTACCAATGGTTAATTAAGAAGCTGTTTAGGCCAATGACTTAGCAGAATATAGCCAAACTGGAAAAGATATAGAACGAGCTGGTAGAGTCAAGGAGAACACACTGTACCTTAGGAATCTTACAGGTAGGCCACAGCCTCATGGCAACGAATGGATTGATAAAAATGGTTTAATTTAAGATATGTTCTAGCTAGAAAGACACCTAAGCTATTGGTTGAGCAGTGTAGTAATTAATAAAGTTTTGTGTGATTATTCATGTCTGAGCAGTTGGGAAACAAGCAGTCTTTTACTACAGAAGACTATTAAACTGTATTTCATAATTTATACATTATATTTTTGAAAGAGCTGTAAAACACAATACCTTAAACAAGAGCAAAAATACATGCACACAGTGTAACAAAATCAACCTTAAATTTGTATCAATAGACCAAGATCCATACCAATGCAAAGTATTCATCATATACCTCTTTAAATAAAAATAAACATTTATAAGCAATCATTTTGGTACTTTGGTATAGTTTTCTCCAAACTGCTTTTTGCTGTTTGTTGAGCAGAGTACTTAGGTTTCATAGAGACCTTTCACAGGGTCTTGTTCCATCAAACCACATTAGCCTGGAAGAAATCCACAAGATCTCATCTTCTGTGGAAACAAAGGCAGACCCCTTTTTTCCAAAGTAACATATCTTTAGACCCAAATTTTGAAGTCAAGATATTTTTATGTTGATTTAAGTTAGCAGACCCCAGAATCAAATGTTTCTCTGAAGTCAAAAAATCCAAAGAAAACACAATAATATGCATAATCCAGACTCTCTATGTGTATTCCATCTTTATGTTGTTTATTCATTTTTACCCTATTACTTAGGATTTATTTTATTATCTTACTTCTCTACTCTATGATTGTTTTTCTCACTGGTAATACTCTTTTTACTCTCTCTCCCAAGTTTACATACATTTTTTAAACACACTGTGACCTGTTCAGAGGTTTGTTTTTGTCTGAGTTTGTCTTTATTGTGTATTTGTAATCATTTGCTGACTAGGAGTGTTTCTTAAAATGCTAAGCAGTGTGGCTAGAACTATGGCTGCTTTGCCTTTTGGGCACACCCGGTCCAACATGGTGGAAGCATGTTAACCACCAGCTCAGCGAACCAAGCTCAGGCCCCAGCTCCAGGGATGCAGCAGGTCTGTCACCATTAAGCAACTAGTATCACTCTGCTTGCAAACCCCATTTAAGTGCAGGACCTCCTGAAAGGGCCAGAGTTTTGTACTACCAGCATGAACCAGGAAGCTGACTCTTAAAGAAATTGCTCATTTTTTGCTGATAATGCTGAGACACAAAGACTTCTCTTAAAGGAATCATGACTCTGCTTGCCTCTAGCAAACAGAGGCCACCCAAGAAAATGCTGCTACCAAGAAGCAATTCTTAACTCTATTTTTGTGTCTAGAATTCCTTCCCAAGCTCTCTCAGGTTTATGGATGTAGTCAGCACACATTAGTATCATACTTAAACAGAAACTGCTTGTTCATTTTCTGGCTGCTAAATCCCAAATAATCATGTAGAAACTATATTGAATAAAACACTGTTTGGTAAATGGCTCAAGCATATTCCTGGATAACTCTTACATGGTAAATTAACCATTTTCTATTAATCTATATTGCTGTGAGGCTGAGACCTACAAGATTCCATCCAGCATCTGTCTCCTTTGGCAGATACGAAGCATCTCCCTGACTCTGCCTACTCTCTATATATCTGTGTTTAGATTTCCTGCCTGGCTTTACTCTGCTAAGCCAATGGCCAAAATAGCTTTATTCATGAATCAATAAAATCAACACATATACAGAATGATTCCCCAAATCAGGTATAGAATGTCCAATATTTTATAAATTAATTATAATTTCTTAATTAATTTAAAAATTCATAATATAATACATAGTAAAGTGGAAAATGTTTCTGTTTTCTCAACACTGAAATACTGTGACAGATCTATTTATCACAATTTAGTGATAGAGGAACTGGAGAGATGGCTCAGAGGTTAAGAGCACTGGCTCCTCTTCCAGAGGATCCGGGTTCAAATTCCAGCATCAACATGGCAGCTCACAACTGTCTGTAACTCCAGTCCCAGGGGATCTGACACCTTCACACCAACGCACATGAAATAAAGTTAAATAAATTATTTTAAAAAAACAATTTACTGATAAACATGGAAGAGTCTAATTCACATTCAAGTGTGATCCTTTCAATGCTCATATAAGGATCTGTGACGCCAAACACCAGAAGAACTATAACATCACAATCAATTAGATGAAGAAGAACTCAATGGAGCGGTTAGGAGAATGTTTACAAAACATTTTATACTAACTTTGAGCAAGAAATATTGCAGATAACGAATATGGATTCTGAACTGACTTGTGACTCAAATTCTCTACAGATATTTCTTCCTGTTTGATTACCCCAGAAATGAATCTATTCAATCTGAATTTCTGTGACTCTCCAAAGGGTTCCTTGTCTCAGTGGAGAATACTAAAATTTGCTATCATGTGTGTATTTAATGTCTTTCATCGACAAATATATTAGAAATTTATCTGATGATTTTTTATGTGTTTACCTGTCTCACTCTTTGTGTGTATGTGCTTGAGTACACACATGTGTGTGTGTGTGTTATCTTTCACTGGGTAATTGACCAATTCTTTTACACATTATGTTTCTGGGTAGTTTTTTTTTGGTTTTTTATTTATTTTTATTGAGCTCTACATTTTTCTCTGTTCCCTTCCCTGCCACTCCCCTCCCCACTTCAACCATCCCCCAAGGTCTCCATGCTCCCAATTTATTCAGGAGATCTTGTCTTTTTCTAATTCCAATGTAGATCAGATCTATGTAAGTCTCTCTCAGTGTCCTCATTGTTGTCTAAGTTCTCTGGGATTGTGGTTTGTATGCTGGTTTGTATGTGGTTTTCTTTGCTTAATGTTTAAAAACCAACTGAGTGAGTACATGTGATAATTGTCTTTCTGTGTCTGGGTTATCTCACTCAAATAATGTTTTCTAGCTCCATCCATTTTCCTGCAAAATTCAAAAGGTCGTTATTTTTTTTCTGTTGTGTAGTACTCCATTATGTAAATTACCACATTTCCCTTATCCATTCTTCAGTCAAGGTGCATCTAAGTTGTTTCCAGTTTTGGGCTGTTACTAATAATGATACAATGAACATAGTTGATCACATGTCCTTATAGCACGATTGAGCATCCTTTGGATATATACCCAAAAGTGGTATTACTGGGTCTTGAGGAAGGTTGTTTCCTAATTATCTGAGAAATCGCCACACTGACATCCAAAGGGGCTGTACCAGCTTGCATTCCCATGAGCAATGCAGAAGTGTTCCTTTTTCCCCACAACCTTTCTAGCATAAATTGGCATCAGTATTTTTAATCTTAGCCATTCTTACAGGTGTAAGATGGAATCTCAGAGTTGTTTTGATTTACATTTCTCTGATGACTAAGGATATTGAACATTTCCTTAAGTGTCTTTCAGCCATTTTAGATTCCTCTGTTGAGAGCTCTCTGTTTAGGTCTCTGCTCCATTCTTTTATTGGATTATTTGTTCTTTTGATGACCAATTTCTTGAGTTCCTTTATATTTTGGAGATCGGACCTCTGTGTGATGTGGGGTTAGTGAAGGTTTTTTTCCCATTCTGTAGGCTGTCATTTTGTCTTGTTGACCATATCCTTTGCTTTACAGAAGCTTTTTAGTTTCAGGAGGTCCCATTTATTAATTGTTTCTCTCAGTGTCTGTGCTGCTGGGGTTATATTTTGTAATCAAGTATTGATTTCAATGCTAAGTATGTTCTCCTGTAAGTTATTTTCTCCTTCCTCAATGCACACTAGATACATGGATTGCCCTTTATGTCTTCTAGTCTTTTCAATGACTCTATTTTAGTCCCTCTGCACTGTCTGTTAGTTAAATCAATGAATATCTCCTTCACTTAACTAATACATTGTATTGAATATAATTTATTGAGCTCGTTTTTATGATGACAAGTAACTTAAACTATCATTGTCAAATTATTTGCCTCATTTTAAAATTCATTTTTTGTGGAGTTTATTCTTTTAAACATAGATTATTGACATTAAAATATTGTTGTCTTTATCACCTTCTTCAAAACTGTAATTTGTTATAATAAAATAGATTTATAATGATTTATTTTTAGATTACAACTTTTAATAGCTATATTTTATATCAAGGGTAACTTTATGTTTTTAACATATTTGGTTATGGTGAGTTTTTCCTCTCTCTATTGTTTTTTCAACTCTCTGCACATAGCTTGACATGCCCTTTTCTAATGGATCTGTATATCTTCCACTCATTGTTTGGAAAAATATACTCAGAAGAGAGTAAAAAGAGAGACCAGAGAGAGCGGGGAAATGATAGATAGATAGATAGATAGATAGATAGATAGATAGATAGATAGATAGATAGATGATAGATAGATAGATAGATAGATAGATGATTGATAGATGATAGATAGATAGATAGATAGACAGATAGATGAGAAATAGAGGATATTCTGATAGATTGAGGTAGAAAGAAGATACATAAATGGATATATGCATACATCCATACATACATACATGCACAGATGAGGATACTTGAGTAGGTTCTTACAAGCAAAGCTAAATAAAGCCAAAAACATCTTCTTTATCAGCAATTTGAAAACATTAATAGGAATAATGTTTAAAGCAACATGAGATCAAAAATTTTAGAAGAGTTATCAATTCACAGTAATAGACAGTGAACACAATATTGTAAAAATAATTACCTCAACAAGCTACCTAAAGCACTAGCTAACAGAGAAAAAGAAATTCTATTCTTTAATTAAGACTTAATCACTTAAAAATAATAAAAATGAATCTAGAGGAAAGGGATGGTGTCTACAGAGAAAGAGATGAGGTGCACAAAATTCATGTACATAAAAATCAAAGCAGAATATAAAGATAAAAATGGTACACTATGTAAAAGATGATCATCTTCTTGATCACATCAAGAAGTGAAACAGGGTAAAACATTTTATCCATTTGGAAGGAAAAATTGAGGAGGAATGTTTTGATACATTAGTTGCCATTCTCTTTAGGATACAAGAGTATCTTTTACAGCTCAAGGATACATTTTCCTACTTCACCAGTTACAAGAAGAAAGGAGTGAAAGAGAAGTTTAGAACACCATTGCAACACAAAATAGAGAACCCCTGCTACAGTGACTCTGAAGGCAACCTCCTCAAGCATGCCACATCTCTGAGTATATTTTATACAGATTTTATTTTCCGCATCTCATTATCATTCTCAATCTTAGTTTACCTTTCTATGACAGGGACAGTGAAACAGATAATGAGATTAGCACATTATCTGTTACATTAGAATGGTAAGTGCTATGAACCAACAGATAAAACATGAATTCTGTCATAAATGTAGTAGTAATAGTGAGCAACAGAAAGTATACCCATGAGAAAAAATATGAGGAATAACTTACATGACCATTCAGCTTGTATATTGATTAAGTCAAAACTTGTATACTAAGGTAGAATTACTGAATACGCAAAAGGCACCATTGAATTTATGTAGCACTCATTTTCAAATAGTGTGAATCAGATAATTATAATGCAACAGTAAGAGAGGCAGTTGTGAGGTATCTAGACATGAATTCAAGAAGCTTTGCTGTTCAGAGTGATTGATAATCTTCTATAAAAACACTGAACTCACCAAGAATAATTAAAGTGACTGTCTTCAAGAGAAAGGCTGAGTCACCAACCAAACTTAACAGTACATGAGTAATTGTAAAAGTGTGTAGGTGAGAACACAATAAGGAGAAGAATGGTATACACAGAGGACTAAGCCTCAAAGAAGCATTGTTTTTCTGGGATCTAAAAACATCAAGAATTTATGAGCAAAGAAAACCAGAAGTCTCTTTTTTCTCTGTTAAGTTTGGCCTGTCCATTGGTGAGAGTGTTGAAGTCTCCTACTATTACTGTGTGGGGTTTGATGTGAGATTGAAGTTTTAGTAATGTTTCTTTTACATATTTGGGTGCTCTTGTGTTAGAGGCATAAATGTTCTGGATTGAGACTACCTCTTGATGGATTATTCCTGCTATGAGTACAAAGTGTCCTTCTCCATCTCTTCTGATTGAATTCAGTTTGAAATCTATTTTGTTAGATATTAGGATAGCTACACCCGCTTGTTTCTTGGGTCCATTTGATTGGAAAACGTTTTTACCAACCCTTTACTCTGAGGTAGTGTCTGTCTTTGAGGCTGAGTGGTGTTTCTTACATACAGCAGAAGGCTGTATCTGTTTTTTGTATTCATTCTGTGAGCCTGTGTCTTTTTATAGGTGAATTGAGTCCGTTGATATTAAGAGCTATTAATGACCAGTAGTTGTTAATTCCCGTTATTTTTCAGTAGTAGGGTTTATGTGTTTCCCTTCTTTGTCTTTTGCTAGTGGGGAGTTAGCTGTTGCCTATGTTTTGGAGGGGCAGTTAGCTTCCTTGGGTTGGGGTTTTCCTTCTACTACTTTCTGTAGATCTGGGTTTGCATTCTTTAAATCTGGTTTTGTCATGGAATATTTTGTTTTCACCTTTAAAGGTGATTGAAAGCTTTGCTGGATATAGTAGTTTGGGCTTGCAACTCTGGTCTCTTAGTTCTGCAGCACATCTGCCCAGAACCTTCTGGCTTTCATGGTTTCCACTGACAAGATCGGTGTAATTCTGATTCTACCTTTTATATGTTACTTGATATTTTTCCTTTGCAGCTCTTAATGCTCTTTCTTTGTTCTATGTGTTTTGCATTTTGATTATTATATGGCAATGGGACTTTTTTCCAGTCTATTTGGTGTTCTGTAAGCTTCTTATACTTTCATAGGGATATCGTTCTTTAGGTTGGGAAAGTTTTCTTCTATTATTTTGTTGAGTATATTTTCTGTGCCTTTGTGCTGGAGTTCTCCTTCTTCTACCCCTATTATTCTTAGGTATGGTCTTTGTTTGGTGTCCCAGATTTCCTGGATGTTTAGTGTTAAGAATTTCTTTGTTTAATGTTTTCTTAGACCAATGATTCTATTTCCTCTATAGTATCTTCAACACCTGAGATTCTTTCTTCCTTCTCTTGTATTCTGCTGCTTATACTTGTCTCCGTAGTTCCTGTTAATTTACCCATGTTTTCCACATCCAGAATTATCTGTTTTAGTTTTCTTTATTAACTCTATTTCAGTCTTCAAGTCTTGAACTGTTTGCTTCACCTGTTTGATTGGTTTTTATTCTGCTTTTCTTTGATGTATTTATTAATTTCTTCCAAATTTATGTTTGTTTTTTCCTTTATTTAAGGGAGTTTTTCATTTCCTCTTTAAAGGTCTCTATCATTTTCATAAAGTTACACTTAATGTCATTTTCTTCTGCTTTTTATGGGTTAGGATGATCAAGTCTTACTGTTGAATGACCATTGGGATCTGGTGTTACCATGTTGCTTTTAAGGTTGTTGGATGAATTTTTGCATTGATACCTACCCATCTCTTCCTTCAAATGAGGCTGTCAGTATCTTGCACCTTAGTCCAATCCTTGCATTGCCTGTCTTGAGTGTTTGGGAATTTTTCTTGGTCTTCTCTGCACGTCAATATCTGCGTCTCAGAAAGCACCTGAGTTCTCTCTAAGCCTGCTTTCTTGGTCTTTTCTCCTGGCTTACTCTCTTGGTCCTCTCTCTTGGTCCCCTTAGGATTGTAACAAGCTCTTAAGTCCCCTCAGTGTTGGAGCAAACTGTATTTCAGAGTTCCACCGAGGTTGCAGGAGGATAGCTGAGTTTGTGGGCGAGGTGGGGCTAGTAACTTGGCGGGTCCAGTGGATGGGTTAGGTTGGGGGGGTTGACTACCTGCAGGAAACTTTTCTGCTGGCTGGCTAGAAAAATCAAGGGAGTTGGGGGAGGGGCCCAGGGATTTTTCCCACTGTGGAGGTCCTAGAGAGTAGGGTGTTCCATCCTTTGGCTGTGCACTCACCTATTGAGTTTTCTCAATATTGGAGCAAGCTGTGTTTCAGAGTTCCACCAACGTTGCAGTAGGATAGGTGAGTTTGTGAGCAGGGTGTGGCTAATAGCTTGGACAGTCTGGTGGATAATGTTGGGTTTTGGAGGAGCCTACCTACAGGAAACTCTCCTGCTGGCTGGCTAGAAAGGAGAGGGAGTTTGGGAAAGGGCTTAGGGTTTGTCCCACTTTGGAGGTCCTAGAGAGTTAATTGTTGATCTTAGTGTCTGTGATATCAGTGTTCTGTTAATAAAGTCATCTTCTGTGCCAATTCCTCATTTTCTCTCCTATCATATACATTGTATCTGGTTTTATGTAGAGGTTTTTGATCCGTTTGAACTGGAGATTTTGCAGCATGATAGATATGGTTTCATATGCATTCTTTTACGAATAGACATTTATTTTGACTAGCTCCATTTTTTTATGCTGTCTTTTTTTCCAGTGTTGTATTTTGACTTCTGAGATGGCTCATACATTAAAAGCTAGACTCACAAACAAAATCAAAAGATCTTATTTTTGAATTTATTATTCTCTTTTGTGTATATGATATTTGTGCTCTCATCCAGTCCAGTGCATTTTCATGCATCAACAAAGATATCACACTTCACTAAATATTTATAATATAATTATCTCTGTGAAATGAACTTCATACTTTTCATGGTACATAATGTCTACTAGTGACACACATGCTTTCATATTCATGCTATCTTAGCAGAGCCATGTGAGTCTCAGGGTCTTTCACAAATTGGTCAAGATCATATTTCAATAAAAAGTGAAGAAGGGTTTGGAATCTGACTCATTCAGTAGCATCATACAGGCTATATTTTGTCAAACTGTGTTAAAACAAAATACATTTGAAAGATTGGTTATCATTCAAATGAAAACAAAAAATGTGTTAACAAATATTAATCTGAAGATGAATTTCAGAGGGGAAAACAAGTACAGATATTCACTAAATTATTCAAGCTCTATATTGACACTAATAAGCAAAGAGTAATTGTTCCTGAAAACAGAAAATTTTTATCCATATAAATTCTTCTTTCCTTCTAAGACATATTATTAATAGTTATCTACATATAGAAAAACATATGTATTTATAGGTATAGTGCACATCATCACAAATTTCTCTATGCAAATCTAAACATATAAGAACATACTTGCCATGTGTCACATGCTATAAAATTTTACTTTTAAAAATTGAGGGCAAGTTTGATTGTTTTTCAATATAGCATAACAGATAATATTTTTAATAATGATAAATATGTACATTATATATGTAATTAATTAACTATTCAACCTGAGCTGTTAGTAAGACATGCTAAATAATTTGGTTAAAGAAATAGATGGAAATAAATGTATTGACAATTATGCATAGATAACAATATTTTTCATTCAGGGTGATATAATGACTTAAGATTACTGACTGACAGAAAACTTTATCACATCTCAAAAA
The DNA here is from genome assembly GCA_004026605.1 of Ondatra zibethicus. Lineage (NCBI taxonomy): Eukaryota > Metazoa > Chordata > Mammalia > Rodentia > Cricetidae > Ondatra > Ondatra zibethicus. The sequence goes on along the minus strand of PVIU01002377.1, from coordinate 38,452 downwards.
AATATCTTACACCATTATGACAGATTAATTTGAAAACAGGAGAATAACAAAAAACACTTTGTTACGATGACTTTTCCTGGCAAACATCCAAGGATTACAACTGCACAACCATACAAACAGCAAGGAATTGACTGCCTTAACAAAGGGACTCTGCAGGGTAATGAGGATTGCACATTAATTCTCACTGTGCATTGATGAGCTCTCTGTGAACTTTGCCAGGGCTTAAACAACAGTGACAGGTCTCTGGCACTTTCAGAATTATATGCGTCCTGAACAAGGCTGCAGAAATGAGATTTGTGTATCTACTGTTTTTTTTGTTTTTTCATTTGATGTTGTGGGGAAGCATGTCTTAATAATTTGGAATTATTTTTGTATTAATTAGAACTGTGATCTTTTAGAAGTGCATAAAACATAAGAAATTAATATTTGCAACATTTTTATCTAAATAAAGTAATTTAACATCTTTGTTCCTAGGTAAAAATACATTTATGAACATTTTAATGAAAAAAGGGAGAAAATGCATATACCAAATTATGTAAAATTCTTGATATTGTATTTTAATTTAATAAACAAAAGAAACAGTGTTCTACCTCCATCTATCCATATAAATAACAAAATTTAAAGTAAAAATATATCTTCTATTCTTAAATTTTGCTCATAAAATATTGTTCTCAAATCTTATTTGCACCACAAATGACATTATTATTTAAGATGTTGATTCAAATTGAAAAACTCATACATAGTGTGGTTTATGTTTTTGTGGGCCTGGGGGTCTCTGTGTTTCTAGAAAACAAATGATATTGAACAGAAAGAAGTCTGTGATAAAAAATAATGTAATCATAATAAATGAAGAAAAAAGCAAATGAATAACTTACCTAAACCAATATGGTACATAAAATAACTGTATGTTAAAGAAGAATCAGGTTAGATATACAATGGTAGACATCACCTGGGGTCAACCAGTTCAATAATGTTTGACACTTTTATTTTTACATAATGAATCGATGATAGTATATAGCTTTAGTTTGAAGTTAACACAGATACAGAAACATATTCTTTGCTATACCTCAGTGTGGAGAAAGAGGTTAAAGGAAAATTTATATCCACATATTGATGATATAATTATTAGTTGACTATCTCTGCAAAGAGAGAGGACCTGAAGTAAGTATCTTTAGAAAGATGCAAGAAGAAGGTGAAATCATGTCTGCCTCAGTCATGATGCTGACACTTACAAATACAAAGCAAAACTTTAAATATTTATATCTAGAATACAAACATTGTATTCATAGTGATATGAGGTGTAGACGTATTGTACATAGTTTTCCCAGTAGAAAACCATAGGCCACATACAGTTAAAAAAAAATTATCCACTAACTTTCAGGTAATAGTGTAACTCGAAAAGGTATAGTTCCTGCCTTCTCAAAAGTAATATATAAACTGAGAAAGAACTCATGAAATCATGTATTAAAAAGATAAACATTAGAAGGACAGATAGATTTTAATGTAATTTTAAAAATATAGCAAATCTATATTGAACAAAGTTTTTAGTGCATGCAAGATATAAAATTAAAAAGACAGAGTCTAGAAAAGTATTAGAGTTCAATACCCATGTTGGGTGGCTGCAGATAACTCCAGCTACAGGGGGTCCAACTCCCTTTTCTGTGCTACACAGATACCCACACTTACATGGAATGAAAACAGACAAATTCACATATACCTTAAAAATATAAAGTTCAAAAAGTTAAAGGAAATAAATAGCTATTTGATAGGATTAAATATTAAACAAAGTGTAAGTAAGAAAGAAGTATGAATATAGATTAATAAAATATAGGAAAAATTATGTATAAATTAATAAACCCTGCAAACAATCCTGTTCCCCCAATGATCTAAATAAGAAAATGCTTTCTTTAAAAGTGACCCACTGAAAATCATCATAATTTTCACATATTAAATTAATATATTAAAATAATTTTCAAGTATTTGACTGTAATATCAACATACTGATTTCTAGAAGTGCTCAGAACACATAAATATTAAATAGAATTGATCTAGAATTTGTCTATATGAAAATTTATGATTGTAAGATGAAACAACAGTGCTTAATTATTAGGCTAACCAGGGAAGTACAGTTTCCATAGGCAGTTCATACTTGAATGAAAGGTAGAATGAATTTCTTCGTATTTAAGAAGGAGGCATAGAAACATTATGCATTCTTCTCTTTTTTTTTTGAGTCAGATTAAAGTTTGTCATAAACCGAGCTGTTCTTCAATACCCTGAAATGAACCTAAGCAAATCACAGTTCACTGATTCACTCACCCACGACAGTGTGCAAATGATGTTCCTCAGGTGCAAGTATGTGCTGAAATGAACTGCATCTCTGAAAATGCTGATTTGATACAAGCATCTGTCACTTTATTACAGGTTAAAAATGGCACCTTCCCTTGCCGTGGTACTTGCAAATGAGATTAGATATACCCTCAGGTTCCTGAAATATCCTTGGTATATCTTGATTATTGTGTTATGGAAATTACAAGAAAATATTGCCTATCTCAACTACAATTTTTGCAGGCTTTTAAATCTGTGCCTCAAACCATGATTGACACAAAATACCAAATTAATAACACTAAGTTATATTTATATTTAATAATACCATAAAGAACATATTATCATAAAGATTGTATTTCCATTTATCAAGAGTACTTTGACAAAAAATTCATATGAAATGAAAAATCCAGTCTTAATAACAAAGAAATAAAATTCTATTAAGAAGACTCAGTTATCATTATTCTCTCAATGAAAACATTAATATATCTTTTGTTTCTAATTTTCTTTGTTTTTTTCTGCTTAGATTTTTCTGTGTTCTAAAAAATAGACCTTCTGGAAATCATATATCTGTTTGTTGTTTGTTTGTTTTTAAGTTCCATTTCATCTAATTTACTGCTAATCATAGATGGTAATGAGCAATTTACTATTTAAGAACAGGTAAATGGTATCAACAGTACAAAAAAATTTCCAGCCTACTCTTCCAGCCATGCCACTGTAAACTTACTCTCTGAATCAAAAACACACACTAGGCTTTTTGTTGAAACACTGCTAGTGTTCTGCACATGCTTTATAGGTAACGTTTTAAAGGAAACCTTTGGGCTTAAGGTACATTTCTATTATCATTTTTATGTAAGACATTGTTTCTGAGTTAATAAATTTCATCTGTTTTCCATCCAAGTCTCTTATCTATGCAAGACTACTTTACTTTGTTCATTTACAAAGATGTGGAAAGCTTGTTTTAACAAATACTGTCCAGTAGCAAAATGACTCTGCACTATAATGAGGGACTGGTCATTGCTCACTGTTGTGGGGAAAATTATATAGAGAGAACTTCTTGAAGTCTGTAGAAGTGTTTATGCATTTGTAGAAATTTAAGGAAATTTTGCTATTTTACTGTCCTCTAAGCCTTGAAAATTTTCCTCGTGTATTTTTTCTTACAGTATCTATATATAAATGTTTATTGCAGATACTTAATTTCCTCAAGCTCAGAAAACATTTGAATCTCTTAGTATTGTATATGGGAAATATTCATTCAACAGTTTACAATTATCAAATAAAATGACATTTAGTAATGTTTTTAATGATATTATAATTCATAGCAGTTTATCAAGAGATTATTTTTAGGAAACTAGTTTATTTTAAAAATTCTGACTATACATTGTAGATATGCATGTAACAGCAATTAAAGAAGGAAAGGCCATGAATTTGGAAAGGAACAAAAGGAGAGTTATTTGAGAGGGTTTTGTAGAAAGAGATAGAAAATATTATAATTTTATTATAATCTCAAAAATAGAAAAAATTAAAAACCTGAAAGGTAGATTTTAAAAATATTTAAGTAGCACTTCAGAGCATGCAAATATTGCTTAGTGGTAGAAGTCTAAGAAAATAAAACTGTCTTTCCCAGAATAGATATTCAACAAAATGATGTTGAGTAATTACTGTCAAATAATGTCAAATGAACCAAAATCTAATACAGTGCATATCACAATTATAGTAGCTTTTATAGCATTTGTCAATTTTAACTATCCTAAAAATACTTGTCTGAGCTCTCTAACTGGTTTAAATTTACCTTGATGGATAAAAGAAGAGTTTATGAAGAAAGAAAGAAGAAAAGAAGGAAAGAAATAAAAGGAGCAAGGAAGGAAGGAATTAAGGAGGGAAGAAGAGAAGGAAGTAAGGAAGGAGGAATTATTAAAGTAGTTCCACAAAAACAGGTGAGATGGCAACAACTATAATCCCATATTTTGAATATTTAGACAAGATCCGGTTACAAACAGATAAACAATCTCTTTTAAATACACACACACACATGCACGCACGCATGCACACACACACACACACCATCACACACCATAAATCTTTTATTTAAAGTGGTAGGTTTAATTTTCCCCACATATTTTTGATCTCAGCTTTTTAAAATAGATAATATAAATAACTATTTTTTCTCCTCTAAAACCTCCGATATACCCCTCTTTACCCTCTTAAAAATTCATGACTTCCTTTAAATTTATCATTGATGATGCCTTTGTGTGTGTGTATAGTATTAAATACAACCTGTTCATTCTATATAATGTTATTTGTAATATGTTTTCAGTCTAAACAGTCATTATCAGATAATTAATTAGTGTGATCCTCTCTGGGAAAGACTCAACAACTCTAAACATTCCATAGTTACTTGTATCCTTTGTGTTTAGTTGAGGCCTCACAGACTTCACTAGCCACTTTGATGTTTATTGTTTCTGTCCTTGTATTACTCATGCTTAGACAGACAGTGATAATTTATGCATGTAACTTCTAATATTACTAGGATGTTCCAGTTTCACCAAAGTCCACAATCTTTGACTCTTACAATCTTTTTATCTCTCTTCCTCAATGTTCACTGACCGATAGCTATAGTAGTGTTTGTAGATGTATCCATTAGGACTAGATTCTCTTATTGTGTATTTTAATTAGTTGTAGTTTTCTGGAATTGTCTCTGTATGTTGCAAAGTGAAGTCCCTTTGGTAAGTTTAAGGACAACATTAATGTGTGAGCATAATGACAAATTGGGGATAAATATAAAGACAGTCAATCTTTATGATTGACTTGAAATATTAAAAACTGACCAACTTTAAAAGCTTATGTCCTTAAACTACCTGTAATCCTATATATGTTTACAGTAAAAATGATGCCTCCAGTGAATGCAATAATCTCATTAACCATTGTCAATTTAGGATAATAAGAAGTGATGAATAAATAGATCTATTCAGTAAATTTTCCTGAAATTAATTAATAATAATCTTACCTGGTTCAATAATCATGTTTTTGGTTTTGGGTGGTTTCTTCACTCATTACTAAGCGAGGCTAGAAAATTCAATGGCATGCTATCACAATTTGAAGCAATACAGGCCAACTCTACCACCTCTTCAAAGAAATTAGTTTTTTATTTCATTTTCTTTCTATTTTCATAATAATACACGGAGCCTTTTTAAGTTTTCTGAAAACCCAATATTTGATTTTCTTCCGAATGTATAATAAAAGAGCAATCAGGAGGCAATGCAAAGTGCACTGAGGTCCTTTAAGACTCTTTTATGAGACATAAAAGACTTGATAATGTTAAACACCAATTGCAATGCCATGGTTGTATGCTGAGAAGCATTCAGACAGGTGGACCACTGGGGCGATGTGAGGCTTCTTAGAAAAAAATTGATACAAAATATGTGTGAATTAGGTCACAACAGACTTCTGATTTTATCATAGCTGTTTATGTACTGCAATAGATTTTTATCCTCATTCTGATTTTTATAAGATATGCTGTTAGAATTAAACAGTTTTCTTTTAAATCAAGAATAACATTGAAGTAATAATCAAAGAATCTCATTTTAAATGAAGCATTGATCAATGAACTATCTATAAGTATAATCTAGCATAAAAGTAACACTGTAGATGGATTATAATAGAAATAAATATCAAGAAGATGTAGAAATATAAAGTATTATATGATAACTATTATTGGTGTAAAGACAGTGATAATGACAGCAGTTGCCTTAAATGTTGCTTCCATGTCATGTGGTATAGTAAGGCTTGCATACTACATTCGTGTACTAAATAAGAGTAAGCTTTCCCCAACTGGTGTGAAGATGCTTGAAGAGTTCAGTCATAGAACTACTTTCTACTTATTCAGATGCACTCCAGATTAATTCGCATAATCTCTTTTAATTACATTTTATGAATACACAATATGTATACATTATGCTGGTTGGATTTTGTAAACCGGACACAAACTAGAGTCTTTTTAAAAGAAGGAAGCTCTATGGAGAAATTGCTTTCATCAGATTGGTTTATGGGCATGTATACACAGTCAATAATGCAAAATGCTAGAAGGCCAAATCCACTGTGGGAGAAGTCAGCATAGAAAAGTAAACAAGTAAGTAGTGGCCCTCTGATGTCTCTTCTTCAGATCTTATCTCAATATCCTATCCTGATTCTTGTTCTAGCTTCTTGTAGCAATGTGACCCAGTTTTAATACAAAATAAATCCTTCTTCCTCAGGTTGATTTTTCTCAATGATGTTAATCACAGCAACAGAAAGTTAACTAGAACTTACAATAACATGATGTTCCAACTTATGAATTTGAATGACTGTGACCAAGTCCACATAGTTAGAACATACATGAGTTTAACTTGTTACCAACTTTAAGGTGGGTGCATTTAAAATTCACTCTTCTAGTTACCTTAAGAATAATCATAATGATACAAGAATGGATTTCTTCCATGAAAGTATAATTTATAGTACATGACCCACCTTTCCCATGCTTCTTTTAATTCAACCTACTTTTGTAAAACTTTTATTTTATTGTTTAAGAATTTTATACACAAATATAACGTGTTTTGATCCAATCCACACCTTAATCAATCCTCTCAACTCCTCCTACACATAAGAACACTAAAACAGCACATTCCCCTTCAAACTTCATATATTTCTTTTTTTTTAGCCTTCCAAATCCACTTAGTTCTGCTAGTACATGCATGGGAGAGCCTAGAAGGTACTACATTAAAGAAAACTTACTGTCCCTTTCACAGTGTCCTAAATTGCCCAAAACTCCTCAGTAAGTAGTAGGTTTGTGAGTCCCTCCTCTCTCCATGCTAGGATTTTATCATCCTGATAATGCTGTGCAAGTTTGCACAATATCATACCTCCCTGGCATTTAAACTAGAGTATATTTTTTAAATAATCTGCAAATGTGAGTAAGAAAGGAAGCCCCTATACTTTTATAGGAAGTTACAAATGTACAGCCTACAGCAAACCCCATTACATTACTGTCCCATAGCATTTCATGTGTTGTTATTTCTTTGGGTCATTGACTTCTCGATCCTTTGTTACTTCCATCAAGCCCATCTTGCTACTCTATTGATGTTCCATACCAAGATAAAACATTTAATTCACGTAATCATTCTATGAGGTATGTATCATTTTCCATTGTATACATTACAGAAATGACCTCTATACAGAGTGGATAGAGGGAGTAACTTCCCTCAGTATTTCCCTTTCTGTGTTTTCTTTTTCTGTTTCTCTCTGTCTCTCACATTCCTGTGTTTTCTCCCTCCCCCCTCTCTCTGTATCTCTCTCTTTCTATCTATCTCTCTGGCATTAGAAAGTTAGCCCTCCACTTTTCCATTTCTCTCTCTAAAACCCCCTCAATTTAGATGTTTTTCTGAAAAATCACAAATTTGTACAATTAATTATAATCAAATAAGAAATGTTTTTCTAATAATAACTACAATGGGTTTTTAAAATATGATATAAATTGTAAGAAAAATGAATGCCCCTCATTTTTCTAGTATTCCAAAAATATTTACTTTGTTCTTTGAAGAATAGATATTAACTTTCTTACATATCACTAATTTAATAGCACATTTGGTGTTCTATTATTACTGTTAACACTTCCCTGTGTTTCATTAAGTGTGATATAATCCTGTAATCCACAAAACTCAAGTCATCTAGCTAGGAAAAGACTTGCATATAACAATCTAACTTAATCTCAAAGAAAATATGTTTTAAGCTATACACTTTTCTCCGCTACCTTCCTTGCTTTCCCTTTCCCCTACTGCCCTCTTCCATTCCCCCCACAGTGCCAATTTATTCAGGAGACATTGTCTTTTTCTCCTTCCAATGTAGATCCATATGTTGTTTCTTAGAATCCTCTTTGTGCCTAGGTTCTCTGGGATTGTGCATCGTAGGTTGGTTTTTCTTTGCTTTATGTCTAAAAGCCAATTATTAGTGAGTATATATTATATTTGTCTTTATTGAACTGGGTTAACATACTCAGTATGTTTTTTTCTAGATCCATCCATTTGCCTGCAAATCTTAAGATGTCATTATTTTTTACCACTGAGTAGTGCTCCATTGTGTAAATGTACCACATTTTCTGTATCCATTCTTCATTTGAGGCCGTCTAGGTTGTTTCCAGATTTTGGCTGTTACTAATAATGATGCCATGAACATAGCTGAGCACATGTCCTTGTGTAGATGTCAGCATCCTTTGGGTATACACCCGAAAATGGTATTGCTGGTCCTTGAGGTAGATAGTTTGCTAATTTTCTGAGAAATTGCCATACTGATTTCCAAAGTAGCTATAGAATTTTGCACTTCCAACAGCAATGGAGGAGTGTGTCTTTAACCTCACATCCTCTCCAGCATAAGCTATCGTCAGTATTTATGATCTTAGCCATTCTGACATGTATAAGATGCAATCTCAGAGTTGTTTGGATTTGCATTTCTATGATGTCCAAAGATGTTGAGCATTTCCTTAACTGTCTTTCAGCCATTTGAGAGTCAGTTGTTGAGAGTTCTCTGTTTAGGTCTATACACCATTTTTTATAGTGTTATTTTTTCTTTTCTTTTTTTATTTGATTTTTATTTAGCTCTACATTTTTCTCTGCTCACCTCCCTGCCTCTACCCACCCCCATTTCAAACCTCCCACAAGGTCCCCATGCTCCCAATTTACTCAGGAGATCTTGTCTTTTTCTACTTCCCATGTAGATTAGATCTATGTAAGTCTCTCTTAGTGTCCTCGTTGTTGTCTAAGTTCTCTGGGATTATAATTTGAGGACTGGTTTTCTTTGCTTTGTGTTTAAAAATCACTTATGAGTGAGTACATGTGATAATTGTCTTTCTGTGTCTGGGTTACCTCACTCAAAATAACGTTTTCTAGCTCCATCCATATTCCTGCAAAATTCAAGATGTCATTATTTTCTTCTGTGTAGTACCCCACTGTGTAAATATACCACATTTTTCTTATCCATTCTTCAGTCAATGGGCATTTAGGTTGTTTCCAGGTTCTGGCTATGACAAAGCTGCTATGAACATAATTGAGCATATGCTCTAGTGGCACGACTGAGCATCCTTTGGATATATACAAAAAAGTGGTATTACTGGGTCTTGAGGAAGGTTGTTTTCTTTTTTTCTGAGAAATCACCACACTGACATCCAAAGGCTTTGTACCAGCTTGCATTCCTACCAGCAATACAGAAGTGATCCCTTTACCCCACACTCTCTCCAGCATAAGTTGTCATTAGTGTTTTTGACCTTGGCAATTCTTACAGGAGTAAGATGGAATCTCAGAGTTGTTTTGATTTGCGTTTCTCTGATGACTAAGGATGCTGAACAACAAAAAAAAATAACCCTTGAGAAGATTAAGGGTAATTTTTTTTTATTTTGCTGTCAAGTTCCTTGAGTTCTTTATATATTTTGGAGATCAGGCCTCTGTCTGATGTGGGGTTAGTGAAGATCTTTTCCCATTCTGTAGGCTGCCATTTTGTCTTGTTGACCGTGTCCTTTGCTTTACATAAGCTTTTCAGTCAGGAGGCCTCATTTATTAATTGTTTCTCTCAGTGTTTGTACTACTAGTGTTATATGTAGGAGGTGGTCTCCTGTGCCTATGCATTGAAGACTACTTCCTACTTTATCTTGTATGAGGACCAGTGTGGTTGGTTTTATGTTGAGGTCTTTGACCCATTTAGACTTGAGTTTTGAGCATGGCAATAGATATAGATCTATTTGCATTCTTCTATATGCCTTTTAAATCCTTGAAAGAGTAAATTGAAGAAGACACTAGAAAATAGAAAGACTCCCCCATGCTCTTGGGTAGGTAGAATTAATATAGTAAAAATCTAAATCTTACCAAAAGCAATCTACAGATTCAATGAAATGTCCATCAAAATCGCAGCAAAATTCTTCACAAACCTCAAAAGAACAATACTCAACTTCATATAGAAAAACAAAAAGACCCAGAATAGCCAAAACAATCCTGTAAAATCTTCTAGAGGCACCACCATTCCTTACTTCAAACTCTATCATAGAGTAACAGTAATGAAAACAGCCTCATATTGGCATAAAAACAGACAGGAAGACCAAAGAAATCAAAGACCTGGACACTATCTGACCACAAGTGATCAAACCTTGATATCACTAACAACAGCAGAAACAAGAAAAAGCATATAAACTTGTGGAAACTGAACAATTTATTTACTACTTAATGTAAAATAAATCAAGAAAGAAATTAAAGACTTTCTAGAAATGAATGAAAAATCAATGTACATCATACCCAAATTCATAAATAATCAATGAAGGCAGTTCTAAAGGGAAAAGTTCATAGCATTAAATGTTTACAATTGGAGAGATTTATATTAGTAACTTAACAGTGTTGGAGGGAGAGGCTGCTTGATGGTTCCCAGCTGCTTAGCCCTGAAATAATCACACAGAAACTATATTATTTAGAACACTGCTTGGCCAATTACTTAAGTGTATTGCTAGCTAGCTCTTACATCTAGAATTAACCCATCTTCATCATTTTATATTTTACCATGAGACTTGTGGCCTACCAGCAAGGTTCTGGCATCTGCATCCAGCAGGGCTACATGGCTTCTCCCTGACTCTGCCTCCTTTCTCACAGCATTCAGCTTAGTTTTCCCTGCCTACCTCTGTTCCCCTATAGCTCTGCAATAGGTTCAAAATAGTTCCTTTATTAACCAATGATATTCACAGCATACTGACAGAAATCCCACATCACCTCCCCTTTTCTGTTTAAACAGAAAGGAAAGTTTTAACTTTAACATAGTCAAATTACATATAACAAAATAGGTATCAAGCAAAATTACAGTTATGATATTTATATATTTTTATCTTTTATCATAACTAAAAAATATATAACTATCAATTCTTCAACTCCATCAAAGACTCCAGAAGTATATAATATTACCTAAGTAAACAGGAAGTACATTGTAAGAAAATTCCAAAACTCTAGAATTGACAGAGACATCTCACTGCCTGGACAGTCACCCATAGTTCTTCTGTACTTTTAGGACACCCATCTTCAACCCACAGTTCCATAGTATCTAGCAGACCTTTCCATGAAGCAGGAAGTTTCAAAGACAGTTTCGACTATATTGGCAATTTGTCAGTCACTTTCTTCTGTGTCCTGCAGAATATCTGGCAGACTCTTTCAAGAAGCAGGAACCCTGAAGGATCCTCCATGTCTAGTTTATCAAGAGTCCAGGCAAGAGCAGTTTCTTCCCCAAATGGCTAACCAACTCCATAAGGAGCCTCTTTGATGCCCATCTTTCTCTTGAAGTAATAGGTGCTGCCAGGAACATATGTGTCTCATTGTTATAAAAGTCCTAAGATATTAAAACATTTTAAATGCCATAATCTAAAAGTCTGAAGTATTTGAAGAATACCTATCTAACTGAAATAAATCTCTATATGTCTAGAAATCCTAACTAACATGACTACAAGCTTGACTATTATAGATGATTATCTATAACCTATATTTTTAATTATTCATTTATTATTAAATGAACTACATAATCACAATACCTTAATCAATATCAGAAATACAGATAACAAGATTGATCTTAAATTTGCATTAATAAACCAAGCTCCATACCAAAGCAAATCTCTATAGCATATCCCCATTTAAATGCAAACAAACATTTATAAACAATGCTTGGAAAAATGGGTGCAGTTCTTCTCCAAATTGCTTCATGCTCTTTATTGGGTAAAGTAATTTTTGAAGGGTACTCTCAAGGTAACCTTTCAGAGGGTCATGGTCCATCAAACTACGTTAGCCTGGAATGAATCCACAGTTCTCATGCACTCTGGAAACAAAAGAAGGACCTCTTTTCCAAAGCAACATATCCTTAGACCCAAATTTTGAAGACAAAATACCTTTAAATTGTGTGTGTGTGTGTGTGTGTGTGTGTGTGTGTGTGTTGGTTACTTAGCTCCTTCACAGTCAAAAAATTCCAAGAAAATACAATAATATACATAATTTAGACTCTGTGAATTTTCCATCTTTACATGGCTTATTTTTCTTTACTCCTTTTAATCTATGACTGTTTGTATTCTGTCTCTTTAAAGTCTTTACCTTTTTTAAAAAACAATTTACTTCTTTTTATAACTATCTATATTCTTCTATCTCCCAAGCCTACATACATTCATACATTGTGACCATTTAGAGGTTTTTTCCATTTGAATTTGTCTTTATTGCATATCTGTAATTATTTTCTGACCAGAAGTGCTTCTTAATCTAAGAAGTGGCCTTGCTAGGGTATATATGGCCTGCCTGCTGCACAAAGAGACTGAACTGACAATAGGGAGCCTGTATAGGTCTGACCTAGGTCCTTTCCATATATGTTATGGTTGTGCAGCTTGGTCCTCTTGTGGGGCTCCTAACAGTGGGAGCAGGACTGTCTCTGACTCTTCAGCCTGATTTTGGGTCGTGTTTCCTCCCACTGGGCTGTTTCTTCCATCCTTGAAATGAAGGTATGTAGAACGATTAATAAAACTCAGAGACAGAAATTGGGATCCAGACTGAAGGTCAGAACAGCAAAAGAGTCAGCCATCAACTCTTATCTCTACCTCAATCCAAAATGGAGATCCTGCCTCCAGGAATCTCAGAATGAGACTTGTGTGTAAGATCTGTCTCCTTCCATTTTTCTAGTCTTCTTTATGCCGGGATTAAAGGCATGCACCACTAACGCCTGGTTTCTGTGGCAAACTAGTGTGGTTACCAAGATTAAAGATGTGCGTCACCACTGGTATGTAATGCTGATCAGTGTGGGTACTTTATTCTCTGAACTTTAGGCAAGCTTTATTTATCGAAATATAAATGAAATATCACTACAAGTGTATTTGTCCAGACTTAATAAAACTTATTATGCTATCTTTGATTGATATCTCTTGGAGGCCTGTTTTTTTCTGAAGGGGAACAGAGGAGGAATGGATATCAGGAAGAAGGGAGCCAGAGTAGGGTCTGAGAAGAGAAGATGGAGAGAAAACTGTTGTTGGGATGTAATATACAAGAGAATAATAAACTAAAAAGAAAAATAGAAGCCACAATTATGAGGACAAAAAAGGAAAATAGAAGAGAAAGAAGAAAAGAAAATCCTTTGCAGGCATACATAGCCATTTGCGTTTTAGTTAATTCTACATATAGTCAAGTTGGCATGCAAAACTATTTGTTTTATTGATAAAATATATTTTTATTCTTTGAAATTTTTATACATTTATACAAATTATCATGATTAGAACCGTCTCCCTCTGTCCCACTCCACTTAATGCCCCCAACCCATCTGACTTCCAATGTTTATGCCTTCTTTTATTGTTTTTTATTATTAACCCACTGAATGCAGTTAGTACTATCTATATGCTCCTGGGTGTGTGTCCCTTCACTGGGACATTGATGCCCTACCAATTGCCATAAAAGGGTGCCATTATTTCCTTAAGCAACAACCAACTGCATATAACTCCAACAGGAGTTGATTTTCCCTCCACCATTCTTTCTGGAATATTGACCAGTTTGACTTTACTCAGATTTTGTGCATTTCAACCCAGTTGCTGTGGATTGAGTTATACAGCAACCATGTCATGTTCAAAAGTCTGCACTTTGAAACTTCCCTCTCAATCTGATGTCTTCCATCCCTCTTCTGTGACATTACCACAGCCATGGATGGTAGAAGGTTCACACTGATGCAGTAAGACAAATGCTGCATTTATTTTTTACACACATGTATCCTAACTTCAAATCTTCATTTATCTTATCCTGGAGTGGATCTGGAGGCCAGAAAACTAGAAACAGGTCACAGATCATTGACACCATATGGGAAGTCACATAGTAAAATATAGATTTAAAAACCTGACAACTGAGGTCGGAGGTGGTACAAACTTCACCACAGATAAAAAAAACTTTTTGCAACTGATACTTATTGGAAAAGAGAAATGTGGTTTTCTCCAATGGAGTGTCATTGAGTATATCAAGTATATACTAGGGCAAGGATGTACTCAGAAGTAATTAACCAACCCGTAATGGATGCCACATTTTGTTGTGAACTTTTTGTTTCTTTTTATTTGAAATTTTTTGTCCTTTTTGCAGGGTGTTTGTTTGTTTAGAGAGAGCATGAAGTTATAAGGATGAATATGTTTGAAATATATTTTATGAGAATTTTTTAAGAAATTGTTCAAAATAGAAAATAGAGGAAAGTATTAAGGCAGGAAAAGTTCAACAGTGGATGTTTATGGGTGATAGGGAAATGAGGTATTGATGGAAGGCTTTACCAAGAAAGAAAAAGAATACATGGAAAAACTACATAGACAATGGAATAAAAGCATTCACTCACAGAGTATAGTAAGTGTCATTAAAGGAGAGGAATGACAGCCATGGTCAAGGTTAAGTTTTCATGGTAATAAAGAGATTTAGGAAATGAAAATGTAAAGTGTTGGGTCAGTAAAAACTAAAACTATAAAATCCATTAGTTTGCAAGCCACTAGAAAGACCCAACATGTTATATGGAGTGTAAATAGAACTAAGCTCTTCTATTATTAAATGAAGATCTCATTGTCATGCATGGGATGCCCTCCTATCAGTTATTGGTCAGTTAGGCCCCCAAAACACCAAAACCAGCACAGCTACTGTCATTAGTCTTTGTTGACTACCATAACTGTATAGTAAAACCCTATTGCTGAAGTCATTATTCACTTTAGATGAAGAGCACAAAGAAACCAATCTAAAATTGAGCAGGAAACTCTCTAAGTTGGTAATCTTACATAAGATCAGAGATGCTGTTCAGTATTTGGAAGATAAAAGTCAGCAATGATCTTATCCAGCATTGGACTCAGCAATTTCTAATATTGACCTACTGGCAAAATGTGTCCATTGGTGCACAGCAACAAGACAGTTGTGGAGAGGAATAAAATATGTTTTGATTAGATATAAGGTTTATCTCACACAGGGATTTCATGTGTGATACTAGAGGCCTACCCAAAAGCCAATGTTTCAGGTAATCATCGGCACTAGAAATTTACTCTCGCTTTGAAGTTTGTATGTGTGTGTGTGTGTGTGTGTGTGTGTGGTATACCTATGCAGTATTTGAATATCTAGAGAATTTTAAGATTCTCACAAACATGGAAGTATGTCCTTTAAATATTATCTTGAATAAAGATAAGGCCCTTACGTTTCAAGATCTTTTGAAGCTAAGAAGTTAACCTTCAAATAACCTGACTCTAAGTCACAAAACTACTTCTTGCCATAAAGTTTTAATTTGTTTTCTCTTTAGATAAAATCAGATATCTTACAGAGATGGTTACTATATGACTTTAGAACTCCATATTAGTCAAACATACTCACAAAGAGAATAATAAATACAGTGATGGTGTTGAGAGCATATCCGTAGCACCATCTGTATTAGTTACTTCTCAGTTGCTGTGATAAAACACAATGACCAAAAGTGACTTATCAAAGAATTTATTTGGACTTACAGTTCCAGAGGGAATCCATCATAGTAGGGAGGCATGGAGGAAGGGAGCTAGATAAGGAATCCAAGAAATGATACCCTCAACAAGCACAAAGCCGAACACAGACTGCAAATGCTCTGAGATTTTAAACTCTCAAGGTCTGTTTCCCCCAGTAAGGCTCCTTGACCCAGATTTCCCTAACATCAATCCCAATGGGGTACCTTGTAAACATGTGAACCTCTGGGGCATATTCATCATTCAAATCAACACAGCACTGCTTGGCTCTGTGAAGGACTGGGGATGCTCTGTCTTTGAAATTACTTAGCTGACAGATAATGAATATCATCACATTTTCTTTAATGCCTATCCAATAATTAGATTTGTATCATTTACTTTTGTGGAGTGGTTTTCTAAATTGGAAGAGGATTTAATATTTAATTATGTTTCTACAATACAAGGTACAAGAGTGGAGCTTCTGGTTTTCATCCATTTAATTTCATGTTTTTTATATTTGTAATTTTGAGATTTCTACAACCTTTTATTTTTTATTTTAGTTGTTCTGTAATGTCCATTTTAGCTAAACTTCCCCCTGCTAAATAAGCTTTCGAAGTCTAGAAAGGAATCTTGTGTGAAATATGTATTTATTGCCTGCACACTAAAGCTCACATAAAATTACACTAAGTGTGACATAACTGGCCTGATCACACATTTCCAGACATGGGACATTTAGACTGTTCCCTCCCAAACCCAGACTTGGGATTAGCTCTGAAGTAGGCCCATGTTCTAAGGTGGGTCAAATAATTCTTCCACTAATATCCACAACTGTGATTTTGATTAAAATGTGGGAAAGGGGAATCTCTACCTTTCTAAATGGGTAATAAAAAAATAGATTAGCCTAGAGTACTGTATCTACTACAGAATGGAAAATTTTCCTCCAGATAGTTCTATATTGTAAAGGGCTATCTTGTTAGCTGTTTAAGAGAATGTTGAATTTAAGAACAGCAAAACTTTCTGAACTTTTCCAAATGACGCAAGGAAAAGTCATAAATTGGCCTGTAGTTAAGATCCAATATTATAGAGCAACCTTGGAACATTTTTGCCTCATGTACACAGGTAATGCCTAATAACCAAATATGTAGATAAGTAACTAAACCCAAAAAGACACTTGGTATAGGAGGTCCTTCTGTATTTGTGTTGCTCTCATTGGTTGAATAAAGAAACTGTCTTGGCCTTTTGATAGGGAAGAGCTTAGGTAGGCATGGAAAAGAGAACTGAATGATGGGAGAAAGAAGGCAGGCAGAGAGAGCCACCAAGGTGTCACCAGAGTCAGACATGCTGAATCTTTCCCAGTAAGCCATGACCCCATGGTAAACATAGATTAATAGAAATGGGTTAGATCAAGATGTGAGATTTGGCCAAGAAGAGGCTAGATATAATGGAACAGGCAGTAATTTAATTAATACAATTTCTGCGTGATTATTTCAGGTGTAAGCTAGCCGCGACCAAAAGCAGGCCCTCTCTCCTTCAACATTTTTAATTTTATTGGTTCTTTTGTAATAGACTTGTTCTCATTGTGTTGCTTAGAATGACTTCAAGCTCTGGCCCATAATTAACGAGGATTACAAGTACTTGTCCCACATTCACCTTAGTGGCACATTTTAAAACCTTATATCTAGGCATGCTTTAAGTGAGAAGCACTATTTAATTTACTTTATATAGTTAAAGCTTTGATACTAGCTATGTGCACATTATCTATCTATATGTGTGTGTGTGTGTGTGTGTATTTCAAGTAAAATATATTTTTTAAGTAAAATATCTATTAATCCAGTAACTAAAATAATGTGTACTACTGTTACCATAAAAAGAATTGTGGAAACGTCACACAGGTTCTTCTCTGGAGAGTGACAAGACTTCTGCAGAGTATACCTAAAGGAAAGTAATTTGGAGGACATGAATTGAGGGAGGGATGAGGACAGGGGTAACCAAAAAGAACTTTCTTACATTAAGACAGTAAAGGAACATCACTCTACATGGGTTCAGGTGGAAAAATCAAAACAAATTATAAAGAAATACAGGTCAGTTGATTCTGAAGAGGCACAGAGAACATGCTCAAATAGAAGCTGAGGTTTTTATTTCACCGGAATTAGTAACAGAGGGAATGATGAAAGTAAAGGGCAAAACACTGGCTCCGGCACATCTGTGAAAACCTCAGGCACACACTGAATAAACTAGCCAAAAGAAATTTCCAATCCAGGTCTGGGCTTCCACATTCAAAGGCTTGCAGGGCAGAGTGAAATGAATTTCTATCAAGCGTGTAAGTGGTGTACATCCAAAAGGACTGGTGGTCATAGCTTGAAAATCACTGACAAAGAAAATATATAGTTCAGGCTAGTAGCAGTAGAAATCTAACAAAGGACTACAGGAAACAGTACAGAAAACAGAACAAGAGAGGACCCTGCATATAGCAGCCATCAGTATTAGGAACTGTGGCAGTCTAGGTATCAGACAAACACTCTTATGCAGCCTCTCAAGAAGGGGAGAAATAGAAACTATGTCTTCATTTTCCTTCCCCCTTGAGTCTAGCTGAGCTGTATTGTCTCAGTCCTTGTAGAAGAGCCTCCTAGCACAGAGGCAATGGGGAAGTTTAAGAAGAGTTTGAGAATAACTCAAGAAAATTATTTTATAAATAAACTGCAATTTGTTTTCTTTTAGGGCTTGCAAATATATTATTGTGGCTATATATCTTTAGAGCATTTCGAATTCATGAAAAAATTTAAGCAAGGATAGACATAATAAAATTTCTCTTTCTGTAACAAGACTAACAGAACACAATATAGATGATGGATTAGAAGAAAAATATCATTATGCTGAAATATTAACATTGACAGAGTTGGTCAGCTTTCTGAGTTACTTAAGAGGCATGCAGAATAAGCTATAAGAGATTGAGATATAATTTTAAAATGACTACTAAATTTTGGGTTGGAAAATGTTTTGAATTATTATAATATGAACAGGCAGGGAGAAGCCTTCAGTAATGCTATGCTTAAGGAAGATAGAAGATGGATTCTGTTTGGGATATGTTGCCTTTGAGCTACTTGTGACATATTTGTGATGAAAACACAGTAGGTGGAGTAAGACACATGTAAAACTCAGAGATGAAGACAAATAATGTTGAAAGTTCAGTATAAAAGTGGTAATCAAGCTCACAGAGTATAACCTGATAAGAGAAAAATAAGCAAGGGGGGGTAAATGATGTTAGTCTGGTTACCAGTATGAATTATTAAATTGGGTAGAAATGTTCATGTCCACAAATTTGAAAACTAAGATAAAATTTTAGAAAGAAAACTTATGTTGACTATAATCATCTTACTTTAATATGAACACTAAATGTTGAGAACCATGGCTCATAAGAAAGTCATGGAAAAGAGTACGCGTAGACTGTTGTCTTGTTAGGGACAAAAAGAAAGCAAATTAAGTCAACATCAAGAATAGAATGAATGAAAAGTCTAAATATATACCAGTTGTCTCAATATTAAAAGAAATATTTTTTGAGAAATAATAAAAATAATCATGTCCACATATTTTTCAGTGTGTGTGTGTGTGTGTGTGTGTGTGTGTATGTATGTGTGTGTAAGTGTGTACATGCTACTTCTGCCTGTGTGAGCTCAAGATCCTTGTGCATACTAGTTAGAATTCACAGCACTGAGCTACAGCTGTATGTCTTACTCCTGGTTTTGGTATGCCATTTTCTATGACTCTAACACATTATTTCCTAGTCACCATTTTTGACTCTTTGACTTCCTTGAGAAAATATACACAGATAATCTATAAAGAAAGAAATTACAGAAAACTAATAAAAATGTTTTTCAAAATTCAATCACACAATGTCCAATTACAAAAGTATTAATTGCATCTATATGGAGACAACTTATATTTTAAAATGTCTGTGAGGTAAAATTTCTATATTCAAACCAAATAAATTCTCACAGATTTCTACAGAGTATACACATTGTAGCAACTGGAGAAGTTGTAGCACATATTTTCAGGAATAAACATCTTCATTTCTGTTTGAACACCAACTTCCTACATGTAAAATTTATATGTATATACTACAACTGACATTGCATCATAGGGTCTTGCTTGAGTTACATATTTCATACACATTCAACTACTCATAATGGCTCTTTTTTCTTCACAAAATACTTAACTATGGATTTAGGAACTAGGCCAGAACAGTAAATAGAGTTTGAAGACTTTTACAAATCTCTCAGGGGGAAGTTGTTGAAATTCTGATAGGGTAATCTAGACCTGCTGGTGGCATATTCAGGGAAACATACAAGCAGTCATAAGTCAACACCACATCATGATGCTGTGGACAGAACCATACCAGGTTCATTTGCTATCCCTGACTTTATAAAGACGAAAAACAATAAATAATCATTTCTGCTTAAGCAGTTCCAGTTAAGCCACTAATAAGCTACCCAATTACAATTAGTAAATGATAGTAATAATAAATCTTAAGTGGATAGTAACAGTACAGTTTAATATTTTACATTTGGCTACAAGATAAAAAAAAGAATCTTTTAGTGGGTTTTAAAAGACTATGTAAAATTATAATACAAATTTCTTAGTCATGCAAAACTTCTGAAAAATAGCTGATAAAGTCTAGAACTTGGGATATTATTTAGTAGATCCTAGGCAAATAAGAGAAATATGAATGATTTGAATGAAATTAATAATTTATTTGTATTGTTTTTCAGTTTCTGATCAAAGAAAATTCATTATCCCCCTGCCTCTGGGAGAGAAAGCTTATGTAACATTAAATAAACATTAGGAAAGAGCGGTTAATAAATAATGTGCAGGTTGATGGGCAGTGGTTAATGCATAATCCCATAGCAGGAAAAATGTTGCTAGTAAGTGATGGGGCATCTATGTCATCAAGGCTAGTAGAGGAATCTATGAGGCTCCACCTCTCTCTGCATGTCTATTAGCAGTTATTGGATGCTAGAGGAAGTGGTTTCATCTTCTTCAATTGTGTAGCCACAGATAAGTTGTTCATTCTCCAATAAATAACTTCCAATCCATGCTTGTGAAAAAAACTCAGATTAGACTCAGAGGATCAAACAATGAAAAATAAGAAAATATGGAAAGAGCAGAGGGGGTTTGGAAAGGAGAATTTTAGCAGGAAATGGAGGGGAATGTAATAGGAGAATAGGGAAAGGATATGACTAAAATTCATTATATACAGATATGAAATCATCAAAAAAATAAAAACAAAATAAAGTAAAATTCGTATAAAATGGTGATGAGCAAAATGTATACAGATTTTATTTGCATTGGTAAGAGATTTATCAAGCTAACAGTACATATTGTTCTTATTCTTATCTTGTTATTTTTCTCAGTATTGATAATTAAACATATAGCTTTCAAATGATAGGCAAGGGAATCTTCCACTACATTTCTTTCCACATTTCCTTTTGCTTTATTTTCTTGATACAGAGCCTCACTAAGCTGTCTAAGCCAGTCTAGAACTTGTGATCCTCTTGCCCCATCCTCCTAAGTAACTGTGAGTATACTCTTGCACTATCAGACATAGCAACACAATAATTTTTAAAGATAATTATTTTCAATATTTTCTATGCTTCTTACATTAGTAATAATAAACATATTTTGTAATATTAGTTGTATTATGACTCTTACTATGGAAATTCTCAAATGAAACAAATGTCACAATATATAAAATGAAATACAATGCCATTTAATGTTCTAAAATATAAGAAATTATTTCAAATAAATTAATTTTTTGAAACAGGAATTCTGAGTTAGTACTTTCTGGCTTATAAAGAACATCTATTTTTTTCAACGAAAACAAGTCAATTGATGAATATTTAAGACTTAAGACAGCTAAAAAGTCTATTGTTATGATTAAATTGCTTGTGTTCTTTTTATACATTATTTCATTCTATGTTTCTTTTCACATGGGTACAATGATCATATCTCAAAGTATCCTATCCTAAAATAAGATATTTAGAATTTGCATTGTTTATTCTCTGCTTATTAGAAGTTAGCAGAGTGGAAATGAATTAACTTTTGGGAAATCACATCATGACAGAAAAATTAAGACTAGCTATCTGCAAATATCAAACCACTTAATAAAAATAATTTAGTACAGACATCTTTCTCAAAGAGGGATATAGAATCTTCTTGGATTTGTTCATTTTTAGTGACAAAAATATATGCTTTGAATATATACAACAATCATTCAACAGTGATAGGAAGTGGGAAAGGATACTCACATGATCGATTAACTCACGGACCATTCCATTCCATTGTCCATTCACATCGTCCTGGGCTCCATATTTCCCATCCTCCACAAGTCTGATTTCATATGTGAAGCCAAGAATTGTAGATAACTCTCGTAGGAGATCAATACAGTAGCCCTCAAATCGATCATTCCCATAAAGAGGTTTGTCAGACTTCTTAAAAAGGACATAGGGTTCTTCCTGGAACATTAAACATGAGAAAGTGACACATCAGTCAACCAGGAAACAGCATCAGAGCAATCATATTTCTTGGAAGACAGAAAATACTTCCTTAATTTAAGACAATAGTCAATTTAATTTTCTTCTGATTATTTTTAACATAGTTTGAAATATTAAGAAAGGAGATAGTGAACCCCAATTTCTGTCTGTGGGATTTTATTATTTGTGCTATGGATACTGATATTTCTTAATGAGTATTTGTGCCTTACAAGAAAATATTTAACTACAAAAGCCTCACATCATAAATATATAAATATATAATGCCTGATACTATATTTTTGACATGTGGATGGCATATACTATGCATATATGATATTATATATGTACTATATAATTTTTAGATAACCAAATTTGAATTATCCTAATTATAAAAAACCTTATATATTGTTTCAATCAGATCTATGAATGAAAAAATTTCTGAATTCTTGCATACTGTGTACAATTGGGGCGATTAATAAAAAAACTCATATTACTACATTTGTCATAAAATCATGAAGTTAAAAGTGCAACAATGAATTTTAGAAGAAAAAGTAGTGGCTCTCTTAAAACACAGAGAGATACTCTGATGCTCAATACTTTGAGTCATATTCATTCTATGTCACTTTGTGTTCTTATTATGAGCCCACTCTACTTATACATGAAAGAAATCATTGAGTCAAGGCATTAATTTTTCAAAAAACATTAAAAACATAAATAGATCAGTCATGGAACTTCAGATGAAAGTTAGTAATAAAGATATATAAAATGGATCAATAGCATAGAGATAACTGCAAGGTACTGGGTAAGACAGAGACACAAAACAAAATTGACTTAGGTCCCTCAAAGCCTTTACTAAGGAAGTACAACATAAGATACATCTTAAATTAGGATCAATCTTTTTAAGTGTAAATAGAATTCAGACCTGGGTATATTTTGAAGAGCAGATAGAAAATGGTATTAGTACAGGCCATACTACTACTCTCTACTCATAGCAACCATTATTTTAATAAGTCCCAAGTTTTATCTTTATACAGAACTTCATATAAATGGAAAAGTACAGTATATAATCTTTTCAGGTTGGTTTTACATCATTTGGCAGTGTGTTCTTCAGATTCTTTCATTTCCTTTTTAGGCTTGAAAGCCCATTTCCCTTTAAGGCTCAATAATAGTATATTGTGGGTATGTACCAAAGTTGCTTGTTCATTTTATTGCTAAAGAAACTAAAGAAAGACCTATAAAACTTCCATATAGACATGTGTTCCAGATCTTGAGTCAGCACATGACTGCAATTTATTTGGGTAAATTTCAAACTATATGGTGCTGTATCTTTGGTAAGTAAATGCTATGTTTCACAATAGTCAGTGTTTCAAAGCAGTAGGAACATTCTGAGTTTTGTTGTTCTGTTCCTCACCAAGACTTAAGATGATCAATGTTGTGTACCTTTGGACATTATTAATGGCTTGTGGCGAAGTTTCACTTTTGTCTCAATTTGGAATACCCTGATAATCCATGATATTGAACATGTCTTCAAACACTTCAACAGGGTTCTATCAGGACAGATTTATAGTTATCACATAAATGTATAGTGAGGATAAACACATTTTTCAAGTCTCAAAGCTAAAACACTGAACAGTTGAAAACAGTGAAAGGAGTGTGAACCTGTTCTGTTAATTTTAATTTTGTGTAATGTATTTTCCCAAGTTTCCCATGCTTCTTTGAAGAACACTAGATTATTTTTTTAAAAAATGTAAATTTAGGTCTTTGTGTGACAATAGTTAAACAGACAGGAATCAGTTGTTATTCTGTAAGTATGCCCAGAGCTAGATACTAGATAATTGTGTTAACTCTAAAACTCTAAGATAAACTACATACTTGTATTTACTCTAAAGTTAGAGTTTTGTTTCCTCTAAGACGCTGTAATATGGGTAAGTTTACACACACACACACACACACACACACACACACACACACACTCATCATGTGCCCATGTGCTCATATTCACAATTTATTCCTTATGGGAAATAGATCCTACAAGTATGACAGATGTGAATGTATCTTTCTACCAAAGGACACTTCCCTTCCTTCACTGGCCTTTCAGACCAGTGAAGAAAACACAGCTCTGAAGAATTCATTCTATGTGATCTCTGTGATCTAGAATGGAAAGCAGCCATAGGCTAATTCCATCTTTTACACTATGTATTCCTGAACCAGAAGAAAAGAAGTATTAAAACCTTCTGAAATATCTAAGTGTCTCTACTGGGTTACAGTGTGGTACTAACGATTCAATAGTTCCTGAATCCATATTAAAGAGTTAAATATTTAGGGGAGAAAATAATGTTCCCTTGTAGAGGAGAGAGCAGTCTAAAAATTTTGGGTAGTTTGAATGTTAATCAAAAGAATCGTGTAATTACAGTAGAGTAATTCTACAGGCTTCATACTCTGTTTTTAATCATTATGTAATTTGCAGATAAACGGATGATGTTTGATTGGTTTTTTCAGATTGCATAGAGTAGATACCTTGTTAAGCTCCATGAGCTAACTGGCATTTTCCCAATGAGCTTACTGTGCTCTAAGTTCTTTAATTATGTATTTCTAATAAAGACTACATGATATCGGTGATGATATGATTTTCAGTTTACAGAAAGCAAACTGAAGGGGAAGATGCTCAGATTTTTTTTTTTTAAATTTCTGCCATAGACCAAAATCAGCCAGAACATATGCATTTACTAGTGTTCCTGGAACTCTTCATTAAAAGCGTCTCTATTCACTTATCTTTAGCAATCATTTTCAAACTTCATGTGAATGCATAATTATGCATAACTCATTATATGACTGAATATATGTTGTATTGCTTTATGATTTTTTAATCAACTGGGATTAGACATTGGGCTATATTACATGCAAAATGGTATTATTTAGAGAGCAGCATAGTCAAGGCATCATTACAGTAGAGAGTAAGGAATAAATATACAATACAAAAAATTAACTTTCTAAATGATAAGTTAACACCCTTTCCTGAACAAGAGAATATTTTTTAAACATAGATATATTTGTAAAAATATCACAAGTTATTTATCAGATTGAGATAGCAATACATGACACTTCTACTATTTTCTACTGTTAAGATTAAGCCTTAATTGGGACAATTTTAAGTTTTTGACTAAAATATTGATAGTATTTTAAAATAATATGAATATTTTAGATATAACAGAGAACGTGATAATAATTAATAATAAACATGTAGTGTGTTGGGTATATAAATGATGTGTAAAAACTTAAAATAGCAAAATAATTCAGAAATTTTAAGCCACTTAATCTCATTCATCCAAATGTACAACTAGCCATTCTACCTACTAATTTAAATTTATCTATGTACAAGAAAATAACAAAACTCATGTCAAAGGGGAATAAATTTATATATCCTTAAGTGTTTAAAAATATTAAATACCATTACACATGACTAGAGAAAAAATTAGGGCACATGTATCTTGTTAGCATTTATGGTTCTCCACAATGTCAAATGTTTCTATTTTCAGACTTAATTCTGATATTAATTTTCCAGCTGTGATTCCTTCTTCCAGTTACATTGTATTAACAATAGTTTCACATCAACTCTCCTTTACACTCTCTTTCTCTGTTTCACATGATGTATGTATAAATAATAACCTCGTGAAAAGGAAGAAAAATGATACAAGAAGAAATTACTATACCGCACAGCAAGTCTAGTGAATAACATGATAAACTCCTCTGGACAAGTTTACCAATTTCTCATATGCTTTCAAATCTACACATCAGCATTTGCTAGAAGTAAAAGCACTTTATTCTACTGGCATGGGTAATAAGGATTTTTCAGCATTTCCACTGTCAAGCCAGGCTTTAAGGAGCTCACCAATAGTTCATACATTTTTATCTGCATTAGACTTGGAGTTGGCACAGAATGAAACTAAAATGAGTTCCTGAAGAAGTGAAATATGTTTAAGGCTGAATGGAACAAAATGTTTTACTTAAATATAAAACTAATAACTTAAAATCTATAACATATTTTTCTCAGCTCTCATCTGGGGTTGAAATTCTTTTCTAAATGTTGACTCTATGAAATAGTTGTAATACCATACTATTCAAAACAAGTGGAAATAAAAATGAAAATTAATTTTTACATGTAATATTTGGTAACACTAAACTAGTTAACATATTTAATTCAAGATGTACTGAACAAATTTAAATGTCCTCTATATCCTAAAAAAGAGAATAGAGAAAAGCATGTCCTTATAAAGTTATAGACTAGTGAATGATTTTAAAGTCTTGTTTATAATATCAGAATTATTTACATGAATATGCTGTTTCATTACATATCAGAAATGGAGTGTTTCCATAAAGTACATTTCTTGAGAGACAGTATTGGATGCACATTAAGGGGATTCTGATTATCCCAGCACAGGAAATTTTATGTCCATATGTCACATACTTTAGAAAATAAGAAGAAATATTCATGTATCCTAGTATGATTCTGAATATATCTTATAATCAAAAGACTTTTATTCTGTGTTAGTAGCAACCAACTGAAAATATACTTGCACATAAGTGTCAAAACATTATGAATGATTTGTAGATGGTACATTACATTTCAGTAAGACTGTTGAGAAAACTCTAAAGTAACGTGCATCTCCATGGAGCAAATGGAAGAAAAAGTATCTAATAATAATAATAATAATAATAATAATAATAATAAATACAGATTAACAGTACATACTTTCCTCAAAATCACTTTTATCCTTCCCATTTCTGACTCTATATCTTCTATCTTTACATTCTATCACTTTTCTCATGCAAAGAAATATTCTCATAAATAATAGGAGAGAAAACTAAATTTTCAAGAGTGTAAAACCCCAAGAATTATAAGGTGTAAAGGACAGAAAACAGCAAGAGATGAATGGGAAGCACAGATTGCTGAGAGGAAACAATGGTGCTGCTGAGTCAGCTCTGGTATCTGCTGAGTCAGCTGATAAAACTGTAGAAGTCAGACTTCACATAGAACGACAACAAAACTGAACAGAATACATGCATTTTCGTGTCCACCCTCAAAACAATTCTGAATTTTGGATCACAACTATGTGAGGAAGATTAGGAAGCCAAGAGGACATTTATTAATGTTCATTTCCCAGATTCTCTCTGTCCACCCATGCTTAAGCACTAAGGCTAAGTATTTAAAACTCTTCTATCTGGCAATATAAGTAAGCAAGTGTTATTTAATTCTCCTATTATGCTTTAATCTCTGCTTCCAATTACTTTTATTGTTGTCAGCATATAAAATAATGGACTTCATTATCACATGCTCATGGAATTTGCCTTTTTGGGCCTGTCCCTCTCACATCCCTTCCTACAGTTTTCCCCTTTCTATTTTCACTCCATACGTGTTCTAGCCTGCTTCCTCTGTCCGATTTCTTTAAGATCTATCTTCCTGCTCATGCTTTTTTTCCAGGTTCCATGGTCTGCACTCATACACACACACACACACACACACACACACACACACACACACACACACACACAAGTGTAAACTTAAAAGCAGGAACAGCAGGCAACTAAACTAAAGATTATTTTCAGTACTTAAGTATTATATATCTAAAGGGAAAACTATAAAAAATCTATAATAGCAAGACATGTTTTCATTTGACATATTTGTAACTTAAATAGGTCACAATTATCTGGCTTGTAACAGATATTGACTTAAAGTTGCTGAGGATGACTAATAAATTATCACATTTGAAAGCATGTAACTTAGGTTTTGATAGATGCATGTGGGTGCATGAAATTGAAAACCCCATGATGAAAAATAAACAGAAAATGATTTAACTTTTGTGCACAAATTTTTCCTAAGTCATTTAAAGTAGGAAGACCCACTTTTATCCAGATCCTTCCAGGTGGGATAATACACCTTTAATCTGGGTCTCACATTGTATTGGCAGCCTATAAATAGGTTATGGAAGAAGAATATTTTTTGTATTTGCTGCTTGCCCTTACACTGGCTAGCAAGTTCATTCCTTCACTGGTAATAGAGCCTAATTCTTTGCAATTCCAGAATATACTGTAAGCCAGCTAAAAAATCCAACCTTGTGAGCTGAACAATTCCTGAGCTCTTGAACCTTCCATTGGTAGCCATAGATTACCTAGGCAACAACCAGTGAACTATTCTAAGACATCCCTTGTGTATGTGTGTGTGTGTGTGTGTGTGTGTGTGTGTGTTTGTGTGTGTGTAGATTTGTTTTATCAGTTCTGTTCCTCTCGACAACCCAGACTGAGAAAAAAAAATCATGTCAAACTAAATATATCTCATCTTCTGGATTTAGTTTTTGGAAAAAAATTTCAAAAGATTAACAATGCAAATAATAAATCATGCATGGCCCCAAATAAATGTGGTATATTTTATGCACACTCTTTTTTTTTTTTTTTTTTAAGAGTACAATGGTTTTTATTTGCCAAAAAAGTCCAATTTTAGTTTTTCTTTAAAGCATTCAAAGGCCAACTAGTCTTCAGACTCTGACCCATCTTCATCCTGACTAATCTGGAAATAGCGAAGTTCGTAGGTCTCCTTGTCAGATGCAACCACACGAAGCCAATCACGGAGATTATTCTTCTTAAGGTATTTCTTGGTAAGATATTTCAAATACCTTTTAGAGAACTGTTTCTCAGAAACAACTGTGATTTTATTCTTCAAGCGTTCAATGTGAACAACATTTCCAAGATTTCCAGTTTTCCCATTGACTTTAACCTTCTCTCGGAGAAACTGCTCGAAGTTTCCAGAATCAAAAATTCCATCTTCTACCGGATGAGTGAGGTCCAAATGAAACCTCCAGGTTGACTTCTTGGGCTTCTTGTCTTTCTGCGGCGCCATATTGTCCCGAGGCCGTGGGAAGGCTTATGCACACTCTTATAAGAGCTATTTATAAATACAGTATTAATATTGGGCACAGGCTTTGGGAATAGAAACTTAAGAAAACTTTTGATATGCTATATTGATAATGTGAACATGAGTATTTAATATTAGCAAGTATGTGAGACAATGGTTTTCCTGACACTTAGGAAAATTATATTTCATAAATTTGATTACAGGAAAACACTGCCTATATTCTTATATTATCTGAAGATGTACAGTATTTCTAGAAGGGTTCTTCACTACAATTTTCTCCCATAGAAATCCACTGTGATAGGAAAATGTAGTTCTCATAATTCTGTCCAAATATCCTCCCATGTTTTCTTATCCTTTAATTTTTCTCTTATTCTTTCTCAGCACTGAAAGTTTACTATGAGTAATGAAACTCCTCATAAGGACAGAATTGTGGTGTCTATTGTATTGCTAAATTACTATCAATGAAAAATAATACATTTAGTTATCATATCTCAAATATCTTATTTATTGTATCTTCTAATGATGTTTTATTTTTATTTTAAAATTATCATCCAGTATAATTATCTTTACTTTCTTTATTCTTCAATTAATCTCCATTAGTGAATCATGTTAGTATCTCTCTAATGAAACATTCATTCATTGAAAATCATTTAATAGTTACTACAAATATAACAGTAATTGGTCTCATGGTGTTATGGAGATAAAAAGGCAGACACAGTATCTTTGCCTAAGGAGTACAAGATCCTGCAAAGATGATCTTGTGGGTGAATGATGTCGGATGTCCTTCTGTACAATGCTTTTTTGTGGCTTTTATTGGCTGATCAATAATGCTGTCTTGGCCTATAACAGGGCAGAATATAGCTAAGCAGGGAAATCAAACTGAATATAAAGAGATGAGGGCGATGTCTGGGAGATGCCAACAGTCACCAGAGGAATAAGATGCCATAGCATTACTGGTAAGTCATAGGCCACATGAAAAAACACAGATTAATAGAAATGGATTAATTTACATGTAAGAGGTAGTTAGTAATAAGCCTGAGTCATCTGCCACACAATTATAGTTAATATTAAGCCTCTGAGTGATTGTTTTACAACCAGCAGCAGGACCATGTGGGACAGGTGGAACACAGTAAAGCCTCCAGCTACATTTGGTGCCCAACTCACGTGAGGCAGGAATTTCTATAGAAGACCTGAGATACTTAAAACCCCATGAGGGAAGCGGGTGCTAAAACACATAAACCCAGAAAAAATATCGTGACTATGTCTCTCATGTGGGTTTGGGACAAAGATGCCAGGGCATTCAGGACTGACCACAGCATGACTGATTTCCACGGCAGTACACAGAAGCATCTCCAAGCTGGGCAGCATGCAGTTGGTGGATTTAGTTTTTACTCACACAGACAAAAAAGGTTTGTGGGCTACCTGCAAGCTACCTGGTAGCAACAAGAACCCCAGATATGAGGGGGCGCACAGTAAGCATGACTCTCTTGGCTACCTCCACCATATTGGGAAGCCAATAGGGATAAAGCCAAGAGCCAAGCTCTATTTTTTTGTCCTAGCCATGCCTACTTAGCAATTTATAACAGTGAACAGAGAAAAGATTACAGATACACAATAAAGACAGATTCAGACAAAAGGAAACCTCTAAACTGGTCACAGAGTATTTTTAAAAGTGTATGTACGCTTGAGAGAAAGAAATAAAATGGGATCTACCCCGCTCGTTGTTCTCTGGGAGCTCCGTGGAGACCAATTCTTGGTGGACATAAGAGGTGAGACAACAGTAGCCCTTGGTCCCTGGACCCCCGACTCCCTAAAACCTACATGTGGGAGAAAGGCCAGGGGCTCCCCTCCCCAGGTACATTCAGCATTCCTAGCAGCCAGCAGGGAGCTTGTCTGATAGACAGCAATCTACCCCACCCCCAAAGCGTCATTCCATACTGGATCCTTGGAGACCAATTCTTGTAGACGTAAGAGTTGAAGGAAGAGATGGGAAGGTGCCAATGCAAGAACTCCTCCAACATCCTAAAAACAACATGGTACCACCAGAACCCACAGGACAAACAACAGGAAGACTTGATCATCCTAACCGAGAAGATATAGAAGAAAATGACTTTAAACGTTACTTAATGAAAATGATGGAGACCTTTAAAGAGGAAGTGAAAAACTCCCTTAAAAAATGGAGGAGAAGACAAACAAAAATCTGGAAGAAGTGAATAAATCCCTCAAGAAACCTAAGAAAACCAAGAAAAAGCAATCAAACAGGTAATGGAAACAGTTCAAGATTTGAAGATTAAAATAGAGGTAATAAAGAAAACACAAACCAAGGGAACTCTGGATTGGAAAATCTGGGTAAATGAACAGGAAATACAGAGACAAGTATAACCAACAGAATACAAGAGATAGAAGAAAGAATCTCAGATGCTGAGGATACAATAAAGGAAATAGACTCACTGACCAAAAAAATAAAAATAAAAAATAAACCCTAGCAAATTCAACAAATCCTAACACAAAACATCCAGGAAATCTGGCACACCATGAAAAGACCAAACCTAAGAATAATAGGGGTAGAAGAAGGAGAAGAAATCCAGCTCAAAGGCCCAGAAAATATATTCAACAAAATTAGAGAAGAAAACTTTCCCAAGCTAAAGAAGGATATCCCTATGAAAGTACAAGAAGCTAACAGAACAACAAGTAGACTGGATCAAAAAAAAAAAAAACCTTGTCATATAACAATCAAAACACAAACCATACAGCATAAAGAAAGAATATGAGGGATGCAAAGGAAAAAGGTCAAGTAACATATAAAGGTAAACCTATTAGAATTACACCTGACTTTTCAAAGCCAGAAGGTCTTGGATAGATGTGCTGCAGACACTAAGAGACTATGGATGCAAGCCCAGACTACTATACCCAGCAAAGTTTTCTTTCACCATCGATGGAGAAAATAAGATATTCCATGATAAAAACAGATTCAAACAATACATATCCACAAACCCAGCCTTATAGAAAGTACTAGAAGGAAAACCTCAACCCAAGAAAGCCAACAACACCCACAATAGCACAAACATATGACAACCCTCCACCTACATAGTCAAAGAAGGGCAACACACAAACACTACCACCAAAAAAATAACCAGAGTTAACAACCACGGGTCATTAATATCACTTAATATCAATTGACTCTATTCGCCTATAAAAAGGCACATGTTAAGAGAATGGATTCAAAACAAGATCCAACATCCTGCTGTTTACAAGAAACACACCTCAACCTAAAAGACAGATACTACCTCAGAGTAAAGTATTGGGAAAAGGTTTTGCAAGCAAACAGACCTAAGAAACGAGTGGGTGTGGCTATCCTAATATCTAACAAAACTGATTTCAAACTAAAATCAGTCCAAAGAGATGGAGTAGGACACTTTATACTCATAAAAGGAACAATTCATCAAGGTGAAGTTCAATCCTGAATATCTATGCCCCTAATGTAAAAGCACCCACATATCTATAAGAAACATTACTAGAACTCAAAACATCAAACCCCACACACTAATAATAGGAGATTTCAACACTCCTCTCTCAACAATGGACAGGTCAAACAGACAGAAACTTAACAAAAAATAAGAGAACTAACCGATGTAATGAATGAAATGGACTTAACAGACATCTATTGAACATTCCACCACAAAAAAAAAGAATATACTTTCATCTCAGCACCTCAGGGAACCTTCTCTGAAATTGATCTCATTCTTGGTAACAAAGCAAATGTCCACAGATACAAAAATATAATGGAGTAATCCATTGGGTCTTATCAGATCACCATGGAATAAAATTAGAATTCAACAACAATACTACTCACAGAAAGCCTACAAACTCATGGAAACTGAACAGTCAACTACTGAATCACTCCTGGGTCAAGGAAAAACTAAAGGAAGAATTAAAATCTTCCTTGAATTCAATGAAATGAAGGCAAAACATATCCAAACCTATGGGACACTATGAAAGCAGTGCTAAGAGGAAAGTTCATAGCACTAAATGCCCACATAAGGAAAATGGAGAAAGCTCACATCAGTGACCTAACAGCATGCCTGAAAGCTCTAGAAAAAAAGAAGCAGACTCACCCAAAAGGAGAAGAAGACAGGAAATAATCAAGTTGGGGGCTGGCATCAAAAAACAGAAACACAGAATACCATAAAAAGAATCAATGAAACAAAGAGCTGGTTCTATGGGAAAATCAACAAGATTGATAAACCCTTATCCAAACTAAATAAAAGACAGAGAGAGAACATCAAATTAACAAAATCAGTAATGAAAAGGGGGACATAACAACAGACACTGAGGATATTCGGAAAATCATTAGGTCCTACTACAAAAATCTGTACTCCACAAAACTGAAAAATGTAAAAGAAATGGCCAATTTTTTAGATAGATACCATCTACCAAAATTAAATCAAGACCAGGTGAGCAATTTAAATAGACCTATAAGCCACAAGGAGATAGAAGCTGCCATCAAAAACATCCCAACCATAAAAAGCCCAGGGCCAAATGGTATTAGTGCTGGATTCTACCAGAACTTTCAAAAAGAGCTAAGACCTATACTCCTCAAAGTATTCCACATAATGGAAACAGAAGGTTCACTGCCAAACTCTTTTTATGAAGCTACAGTTAACCTGATATCAAAACCACACAAAGACACAACCAAGAAACAGAATTACAGACCAATCTCACTCATGAACATCGATGCAAAAATTCTCAATAAAATACTGGCAAACAGAATCCAAGAACACATAAAAAATCATACATCATGACCAAGTAGGCTACATCCCAGAGATGCAGGGCTGGTTCAACATACAGAAATCTATCAATGTAATCCATCATATAAATAAACTGAAAGGAAATAACCATATGATCATTTCATTAGATGCTGAAAAAGCATATGACAACATTCAACACCCCTTTATGATAAAGGTCTTGGAGAGATTAGGGTTAGAGGTTCATACTTAAATATAATAAAAGCAATATGCAGCAAGCTGACAGCTAACATCAAATTAAATGGAGAGAAACTTAAAGACGTTCCACTGAAACCAGGAACAAGACAAGGCTGTCCACTCTCTTCATATCTCTTCAATGTAGTGCTTGAAGTTCTAGCAATAGCAATAAGACAACATAAGGAGATCATGGGGATTTGAATTGGAAAGGAAGAAGACAAACTTTTGTTATTTGCAGATGATATGATAGTGTACATAAGTGACCCCAAAAACTCTACCAGAGAACTCCTACAGCTGATAAATACCTTCAGTGAAGTGGCAGGATACAAGAGCAACTCAAAAAGAAAAAAAAACCCAGTAGCACTCCTATACACAAAGAATAAAGAGACACAAAAAGGGAAATCAGAGAAACATCACCTTTCACAATACCCACATATCACATAAAATATCTTGGGGTAACACTAACAAAGGATGTGAAAGACCTATTTGACAAGAACTTTATATCTTTGAAGAAAGAAGTTGAAGAAGATACCAGAAAATGTAAAGATCTCCCATGCTCTTGGATAGGAAGGATCAACATAGTAAAAATGGCAATCTTACCGAAGGCAATCTATAGATTCAATGCAATCCCCATCAAAATTCCAACACAATTCTTCACAGACCTTGAAGGAAAGGTACTCAAATTCGTATGGAAAACAAGAAACCCAGGAGAGCTAAAACAATCCTGTGCAACAAAGAAATGATAGAGGCATAACCATCCCTGACATCAAGCTCTATTACAGAGCTACAGTAATGAAAACAGCTTGGTATTGGCATAAAAACAGAGATGTTGACCAATGGAATTAAATTGAATACCAAGATATTAATTAACACATCTATGAACACCTTATTATTGACAAAGAACCAAAAAAGATACAATGGAAAAGAGAAAGCATCTTCAACAAATGGTTGCATAACTGGATGTCAACATGTAGAAGAATGAAAATGGATCTATTATCTGTCGACATGTACAAAACTCAAATCCAAATGGATTAAAGATCTCAATATAAATGCCACCACACTGAACCTGATAGAGGAGAAAGTGGGAAGTAACCTTCAATGCATGGGCACAGGAGACCACTTCCAAAATATAATCTCAGTAGCACAGATAATAAGAGCATCAATAAATAAATGTGACCTCCTGAAACTGAGAAGCTTCTGTAAAGCAAAGGACACAGTGAATAAGACAAAAAGGCATCCTACTGAATGGGCAAAAAAAACTTCACCAACCCCACATCAGACAAAGGACTGATCTACAAAATATATAAAAGAAATCAAGAAATTAGACAATAAAATCCTAAATAACCCAATTAAAAAGTGGTGTACTGAACTAAGCAGAGAATTCTCAACAGAAGAATTTCAAATGGCTATAAGATACTTAAGGACATGTTCAACTTCCTTAGCTATCAGGGAAATGCAAATCAACAAAACTTTGAGATACCATCTTACACCTGTCAGAATGGCTAAGATAAAAAAACACTAATAATAGCTTATGCTGGAGAGGATGTAGAGCAAGGGAAACACTCATCCATTGCTGGTTGGAATGCAAATTTGGGAAACCACTTTGGAAATCAGTGTGGTGGCTTCTGAGAAAAAGGGGAATCAACCTACCTCAGGATCCAGCACACATCAAACCCCACACACTAAGTAGGAGATTTCAACACTCCTCTCTCAACAATGGACAGGTAAACCAGACAGAAACTTAACAGAGAAATAGGAGAACTAACAGATGTAATGAATCAAATGAACTAAATAAACATCTATAAAACATTACACCAAAACAGGAAAGAATGTACCTTCTTCTCAGCATCTCATGGAACCTTCTCGAAAATAGACCACATAATCGGTAACAAAGCAAACATCCACAGATACAAAAAAATTGGAGTAACCACCTGTGCCTTATCTGATCACCACGGAGTAAAGTTAGATTAAACAAAAATTCCACGTCCAGAAAGCCTACAAACTCATGGAAACTGAACAGTCAACTACGGAACCACTCCTGCGACAAGGAAGAAATAAAGGAAGAAATTAAATTCTTCCTTGAATTCAGCAAAAATAAAGACACAACATACCCAAACACTATGGGACACATAGCACTTATTGCCCACATAAAGAAAACAGAGAAAGCATATAATAGTGACTTAACAGCACACCTGAAAGCTCTAGAAAAAAAAAAGAAGCAAACTCACCCAGGAGAAGTAGAAGAATGGAAATAATCAATCTGAGGGCTGAAATCAAACAAAATAGAGACACAGAAAACAATCCAAAGAATCAATGAAACAAAGAGCTGGTTCCTTGAGAAAATCAAAAAAGATTGACAAACCCCTATCCAAACTAATATAAAGGTAGAGAGAGAACACTAAAATTAACAAGATCAGAAATGAAAAGGGGAACATAACAACAGACACTGAGGAAATTCAGAGAATCATTAGGTCTTACTACAAAAGCCTGTATGACACAAAATTGGAAAATGTAAAATAAATGGACAATTTTTTAGATAAATACAATATACCAAAATTAAATCAAGACCAGGTGAACAATTTAAATAGACCTATAAGTCATGAGGAAATAGAAGCTGTCATCAAAAACCTCCCAAACAAAAAGCCCAGGACCAGATGGTTCTAAAGCAGAATTCTACCAGAACTTCTAGGAAGAGCTAATATCTATACTCCTTAATGTGTTTCACATAATAGAAACAGAAGAGTCATTGCCAAACACTTTTTACGAAGCTACAGTTACCCTGATACCAAAACCACAAAAAGATTCAACCAAGAAAGAGAATTACAGACCAATCTCACTCATGAACATCGATGCAAAAATTCTCAATAAAATACTGGCAAACAGAATCCAAAGACACATCACAAAAATTATCCATTATGATCAAGTAGGCTTCATTCCAGATATGCAGGGCTGGTTCCACATATGGAAATCTATCAATGTAATCCATCATATAAACAAACTGAAAGGAAAGAAACATATGATCATTTCATTAGATGCTGAAAAAGCATTTGACAAAATTCAACACCCCTTTATGATAAAGGTCTTGGAGAGATTAGGGATACAAGGATCATCTCTAAATATAATAAAAGCAATATACAGTAAGCCAACAGCTACCATCAAATTAAATGGAGAGAAACTTAAAGCCATTCCACTAAAATCAGGAACAAGACAAGGCTGTCCACTCTCTCCATATCTCTTCAATGTAGTGCTTGAAGTTCTAGCAATAGCTATAAGACAAAATAAGGACATCATGGGGATTTGAATTGGAAAGGAAGAAGTCAAACTTTCGTTATTTGCAGATGATATGATAATGTACATAAGTGACCCCAAAATCTCTACCAGAGAACTCCTACAGCTGATAAATACCTGCAGTGAAGTGGCAGAATACAAGATCAACTAAAAAGAAATAAAACCAGTAGCACTCCTATACACAAAGGATAAAGAAACACAACGAGGGAAATCAGAGAAACATCACCTTTCACGATAGCCACAAATAGCATAAAGTATCTTGGGGTAACACTAACCAAGGAAGTAAAAGATCTATTTGACAAGAACTTTAAGACCTGGAAGAAAGAAATTGAATAGGATACCAGAAAATGGAAGGATCTCCCATGCTCCTGGATTGGTAGGATCAACATAGTAAAAATGGCAATTCTACCAAAGGCAATCTATAGATTCAATACAATCCCCATCAAAATCCCTACAAAATTCTTAATAGAACTTTAGAGAACAATAACTAACTTTATATGGAAAAACAAAAAGCCCTGGATAGCCAAAACAATCCTATATAATAAAGGAACTTCAGGAGGCATTACCATCTGTCACTTCAAACTCTATTACAGAGCTACAGTAATGAAAACAGCTTGGTATTGGCATAAAAGCAGAGATGTTGACCAATGGAATCGAATCAAAGACTTGGATATTAATCCACAAACCTATAAAAACCTAATATTTGACAAAGGAGCTAAAATTATACAATGGAAAAAAGAAAGCATCTTTAACAAATGGTGCTGGCATAACTGGATGTCAACCTGTAGGAGAATGAAAATAGATCCTTATCTATCTCCATGCACAAAACTCAAATCCAAATGGATTAAAGACCTCAATATTAATCCGACCACACTTAACCTGATAGAAGAGAAAGTGGGAAGTAGCCTGCAATACATGGGCACAGGAGACCACTTCC